>VZRI01010241.1:268-92013 GCA_013397515.1 Upupa epops | reverse complement strand
CGGCTGTGGTAGTGTCTTTCCCCGCGCCCACCGACATCTCGGCTGGCCGGCTGATTCTGAACCCTCGCTGCGGTACATTCCCATCGGAGTAAGGAGGCAGGATCTAGCCCTGGCTGGATTAGCACCAGAATCAATTGGTATTGAGTTGCTGTAGAAGTCACATTGGTTATTCACTAGAGACTCATCCCAACCAAAATTCTCCAGCTAAAAAAAGGGGGAGTTGCTTGGAGTAATGTTCTTGGCTTGATTCCACAAATAACAGGGACACTAGTAAAACAAAAAAAACCCCAAAAAACAAAAACAAAATAAACCCAACCAAAATAACCCACCTTCCCCCCAAAAATCCCCACAAAACAAAAATCTCAAACCCCAGCTCGTCCCTCTCTATCCAGTTTTAGGGCAGAGTACTTTCCACTGAAATGCTTGCGGGAGAGATGACACCTAAAACTTTTCTAGCTTAATCGATTTTTAAAACTCTGTAGGCGCCTCCTCCTCTCTGTTCCCTTGCATTTTGCGGTCCTTTCTCGCTGTTTTTGGAGCTCTGCTGACTTTACTTTAGTGAAGGAAAGACATTTGTTAACAGAAGCAGCAAAATGTGGAGATTTCGAAAGACTTCGCTAACAGCAAATGTTCCCAATTCGTGCAGATTGCAAAATGGGCTGAGACTGAAACTCTGTGCGGCACTAAAACAATGCTGCTGTGCAGCCGCGGTGAGGAGGGGAGGGCAGGGGGAGGAGGAAGGAATTCGCAAGCGCGATTTTCTTTTTATTCCCTTTTAAATGCACATCCTTTTAAAGCTTCTGTCACGTGCCGGCGGTGCTCCTTCTGCTCTACATATGGAATAAATATACCTCCGAAAACTGCCTCGTCCTGTTTTGATCGGGTCTTTTCTCTGTGTTTTTTTGGGTGGGTTGCTTTGGGGTAGGTTTTTTTCCGGTTTGTTCTTTCGTGGTTTGGGTTTTGGTTTGGGGTTTGGTTTTGATTTGGTTTTTTGTTTGAGTTTGTTTTGGTGGGAGTTTTTCCTTTCTTTTTTTTTTTTTTTTAAACTGCTTTCCCAAATGGGCCAGAGTAGCTGCGGGTTATGAAACGGGACAAATAAAAGTAAACAGTCTAGTAAAAGTCACTGCAAGGAGCACGTGTTGTGTCTGGGTCACTGGTGACTGCCACTGACTGCTTGGTCTCTCTCCCCGTGCTCCCCCCACCCCTCCTGACCCGCAGCTGGGAACTGCTGGCTCCGGCAGGCGCGGAACGGCCGCTGCCAGGTTCTCTACAAAACCGACCTCAGTAAGGAGGAGTGCTGCAAGACCGGCCGCCTCACCACTTCGTGGACGGAAGAAGATGTCAACGACAACACGCTTTTTAAGTGGATGATTTTTAACGGGGGAGCCCCAAACTGCATCCCATGTAAAGGTGAGGGGGGTGCTGGAGAGCTGTTCTCGATGAGGAACCATTCAAGCGGGGACTGGGCTGGGGGAAGAGGAGCGGGGAAGGAGCGAGAAGTTAGGTCCTCTTGCTTCTTTCTTTGGTGGGTTTCTCAGGGGCGTCCTGTACTGGCCCTGGGATTACTGAGGGGACCCCATTAATGTTTGGCTCCCCTTGCACATCGTGGGGAGGAGGTGAGACAGCTCTTATGCCCACTGCCCTCACTTTTGGGGCTAATTTCCCTTGAGTACTGCTTCCTTCAAGGGATTGATGGGGAAAGGTGTCCTTTGTGTTGCGGAGTCACAATACCTGTTGGGTTTTTTTAAGTAGTTTTGACATCAAGTCTGTTCTGCACACTCAGTACTAAATGGTGCCTTTTTCTTCCATCAGAAACATGTGAGAATGTGGACTGTGGACCTGGAAAGAAATGTAAAATGAACAAGAAGAACAAACCTCGGTGTGTTTGTGCACCAGATTGCTCTAATATCACTTGGAAAGGCCCTGTGTGTGGCTTAGATGGGAAAACCTACAGGAACGAATGTGCCCTTCTCAAAGCCAGATGTAAAGAACAGCCCGAACTTGAAGTCCAGTATCAGGGCAAATGCAAAAGTAGGTTTGCAAATCTAATCTGATCTCCCTCAAATGCCAAAGGGGGTTTGTGTGTGAATGCAGGGTAGGAGGAGCTGTTGGATGTAGTTCCCCACAGGTTCAAGAGTCACGTTCCAAACACTTGGAGACAGTAACTAATCCACATTCAAAAGACATGGACATAGTCATATTGAGAGTTCTCCACAGTCTAGCAGCACTTGTGTCCCACTGGCTGTTTTGAGATGGGACCCTTAAACAAGGAGGGATGCTGAGAGCTTTTGTCTGATAATTCGTTTCATTGTGTCATCCATTTGCCCCTTGCAGGGTCTCTGGGATCTCCAATTAATCACTTTGTGTTTCCATCTTTATTTCAGAAACCTGTAGAGATGTGTTATGCCCAGGCAGCTCCACATGTGTGGTTGATCAAACTAATAACGCCTACTGTGTGACATGTAATCGAATTTGCCCGGAGCCCACCTCTCCTGAACAGTATCTCTGCGGGAATGATGGCATAACTTATGCCAGTGCCTGCCACCTGAGGAAAGCTACCTGTCTACTGGGCAGATCCATTGGATTAGCCTATGAAGGAAAATGCATCAGTACGTATCATGGGTGGAGGGTAAGAGTGGGGGAGCTTTCTTGCTCAAACGTTACAGAGTATGTGCAATTGGATGGGTATAGTTAGCACTGGGAAGGAAGAGAGACTTCCAGCAGCATGGTTTAGTGCTCCCCTCCAGGAAAAGGAGAGCCAGAGTGAGCTTTGCCTCAGAAAAGGTTGCAAAAGTGATGAGGGAGTAGAAGACCTGATCCTGCTTCTTTTGCTATCGCTGGGAGTGTTGACATTACTATCCAAGGGACAAGTACTGGGCATTAAATACATGATGACATGTTTATGGTGTAACAGGTCTTGATACTCAGTGGATCTGGATTCCTGGAAACAATTGCCTTCAAGTGGTCTTGGCAATGCTTGCGTTAACTTAATTGGAAACATCTGATCACTTTTTCCTCTTTAGAAGTACTGCGAAGTTTGGAGACAGTTGATGGGTGAAGATAGGAAAATAATTCCTGTGAATTTTGTGTTGTGATTTCCAGAAAGGATGATAGTGAAGCATGTTATGAGGCTTCAGGCTGCTCCATAAAACTACTGAGGGAATATGGGGGAGTCTCAGGCTGCTTTTGCTCAGCATAGATTGAGCTGAATTCCTGTTCCAATCCTGTGGATAACTACTCTGTGTGGGTTAGTTTAAAACTAATTGATTTAGAAATGCTGAATGCATTGGCAAATTCCTCACTTACTGCTAATTTGGGAAGCTGAATTCCCAGACATCCAACAGAGCAGGGAAGTCATGGACAACAGACTAACATAATTCTGTATTCCTACGACCAACCTCTGCTGGCACAGTTGTTCTTCCTCTCTTACATATAGACAATTGTGACCAAGGGACTATGTTCTTGAGAAAAATCAGAAAGTAGCATCCCATATAATTCATCTGAGCTTTGCCTACTCACAGTTCACAAGGGAAAAGGGGTTTGGGGTTGGTTGTTGTTGCTTTCTTGTTTCTTTGTCTTTTCACTTACTTCTAATATCCTGTGTATATTTTTAGAAGCCAAATCCTGTGAAGACATTCAGTGCAGTGCTGGGAAGAAATGCTTGTGGGATTTTAAGGTTGGCAGAGGTCGGTGTGCTCTCTGCAATGAGCTATGCCCTGAAAGCAAGTCAGATGAGGCAGTCTGTGCCAGCGATAACACAACTTACCCAAGTGAGTGTGCCATGAAAGAGGCAGCCTGCACCATGGGTGTGCTTCTAGAAGTAAAGCACTCCGGATCTTGCAACTGTAAGTGAGATTTTTAACTCTGCAGACACTTAAAGCTTCTGAAGGCAATCCCTAGGTAATGAAGACTTACACCTTCAAACATAAGAAACTTTGATCTCTAAATTTGAGATACAGTACAGGTACCATTAAGTATGTATCTATCACACACACACTTTGGTTACTGATAAAATGCAATAGATCTCTCAACAACCGGTTGGCCTTCTTCAAGTTGGAGTTTTGGGGATATTCTGAGGGCAAGTCATTGTGTCAGAAAGGCGTTGCCTAGGAATAAAATTTTAGCAATCCTTTCGAACTCTGTCTGCTCTCACGTGCTTCACTGATGGCTTTATTAACACCCGGATAAACTTTTCACTCGGTCCAAAAGAACAAGCTTAATAGTAGCACGTGGGCATCTGATTTAGCACAGCTGCCTCTACTAACTCTGAATGAAGGACACAAATCAGTTAAACCTAGGACACGAGCGCTTTTTATTTGATTTCAGGAATCTGCCAATAAAACCTGAGCCATTGATTCTTCAGAACTTTCTACAGTTATGACTTCATAGATTATGTATAAAATCCTTATTGCATTAACAGCAGATGCCAAAGAGCATCTCACTACAAGTCGCATAAAATGCAACGCTGTATTATGGCTGTTCAGAGGGCTTTGAAAACATGCACTGAGCTGCTTCTGCGCTGTTGTTGTCCTTATTTAAACAACAGCTCCCCTGTATTCCCCCATCTAGCCATTAATGAAGATCCAGAGGATGAAGAGGAAGATGAAGACCAGGACTACAGCTTTCCTATATCTTCCATTCTAGAGTGGTAAAACCTCCATCACTATTGGAACAGCCATTGGGCATGAAATCAATGTCCATACTGTAAATAAGTGTATGCTTATTTATTTTGGGGAGAAAAAAAACTATACATATAGTTGAGTCTGGTAGACATTTATTTATACTGTGTCATGTTTTATAATTTATACATAAATTGTCTGGTTGACTGTACACCTTGTTTTTTGAAGAAATTTATTCGTTACGGGAAGAGCAGTGTTATTTATTGTGAGGTCTCTTGCTTGTAAAGTAAAGCTTTTCTTTTTTCTTGTAAACTATGAAAGTCCATTCCTTAGAGCTTACCCACATGATGTCATCTTTTTGTTTCATTGATGTTAACTCTTTCCTACTTTAACAAACTTGCATGTCAGTTTCTGTTATGTTTATTTATTGGTTTTTCTTCTTGCTGGTTCTGAACATAAAAGATCCCTCCGGTTTTTGTTTACAAGGAATCCTGACTGACCAAAAGGTGTTGTAACTGACTTAAGTATGCTTCCAGGGTACAGTGAGGTGATCTTTAATGAAACGTCTGCTTTACTTCTGACTACATCATGTACTGAAGTTATCTCAGTGTGCTGAGCATATATACTGTACTATATGAACTCTGGATCCAAAGAAATCGGATAATGAAGGTTGTTAACAGCTACAGGGCTAACTGTAATAAGAAAAAAGGTTTTATTTTATTTTTACTGTTTGGGGATGATATAGCAATTTTTGCTGTTTTTTTTTCTTCTGTAACATGCGTAAGTGTTTTACTAGGTGTTTTCTTTATGATGGTCTTGTAGTACCATATTCAAAGTTTTCTTTCACAGATCAGTGTGTCACTAAAAGTTATATCAGAGCTTTATCAGTTCAAGTTTGTTGCTTTTCATAATACTTTTTTTCTGATGCAATTTTATATTTTCAAACATGGCGAGTTAAATATAAATTCATTTAAATATATAGTTTTGTACTTTTCTACCATGTAAATGTGCAATGTATATAAAAGTATAATGTGTATTTGTAAATAAATGATGAGTGAAAAAAATAAAAAATGGAATTTTCCCTAGAGAATTTTCCCTGATTTTGGTTCTAAAGGGTTCTGGCCTTCTGATGCCAAGAAGACATACTGATAGTTAAGGAGGCTGGTGGGTGGTGTAGGAGCAAAATACACTGGTTTAAGAGCAACATTTTCATCTGACATTGATTCAACAAAATCTTGTTTGAGACAGTGGCAATGACACCATTTCATTGATACTAATTAATTCCTAGTCCAAGCAAAGTTATTAAGGAGGAGACTCATGTCACTTGTTTTAACTTGCTGTCTGTTCTCTAAATAAAAACTCAATTTGTGTACATCTTTTAACTTTCATATTTCTTGTAGGTTTTTAATAGGCATTTGAATTTTTGCTAAGCTTCACATCCATGTTGCTATGTTTGCAGTTGGTCATTTAGATGCTTAACAGCAAAAGCAAAACACAGCCCACTTGATCAATTCAAGATGTGTAATAATTAGCACAAAAGAAAAAAACAACATCAACAAAAACCCATCAAAGACCACATTATCACCTAGAAATTGTTTTCTTTCAAAAAGAAGGTTAATGTAGGTTTTTTTGGTGAACAAATATTCAGACCTAACGTGCTTTTAAGAGTAGATTCTAATACAGTGAACAGAGGAAAGGTAACAGGAGCACAGTAGGGACCAAAATCATTGTTTATGCTACCTGGGTCATGCTGTCCTCCTAGATATAGTCCCACTCATTAAAGTTTCTCAGACTGTATGAAACTAAAAAAACATAGTTAAGCCCCTTGTTCAGTGGTGTTTTAAGCACTTTGCTGAACTGTAATTTGAAAGCAAAAGTTACTAATTTTGAGTCAACTAATATTTGAAGGCTATTCCTTCTGTAGCCTTCTGTATATTTTTTACTATAATTTGTTATGGATTATTCAAAGCAAATATAATTTAGGAATCTATGAATATGTAAAGGCTGCAAGTGCATTGTTGATTAAGTATATTGTATTCAAAACAATAACAAAAAATGTTGCCCTTCATCCTTATGTTGCTTCATTTAGGCAGGAAGTCTATCTGGAAGAAAGTATGAGTGGAGCAAAGGGAGAAGGATTTTGGTTTCCTGGGGGAACAAAAACAAGAATGAAAGAGAGCAGAGACCAGGAAAAAAGAAGGGATCAAATCTCTCAAGGACCTATTAAATGCATAATGACATGGTGGTAAATTACTTGATAGATGTGAAGAGCAAAGAGAATTTTCTCAAATTAAGATAGGTGCCATCTACTTGATTTTCAAAAAAAACAACAACATTAAAAGACTGTTTTTAATTGTAAATATATTTACGTGCCTTACAAAGGAACTGTAGCAGAGCAGGACTTCTGGGTTCTAATTTTGTGCTCTTGGTTCACAAAATAAATTCACAAAAATCACTGACAGCCAAATTTAAGAAAGCACCAAAAATACTAGAAAGCATGTGCATGTATGCAAAATGGCTGCAAAAACCTGTATCATATGTATTTTTCCCTGATAAAACTGTATAAAAGTTCCTCTATGGCATTTCCCATTGCTGCTGCTATTATGATATACAGATGAGGCACCTTCTGAGACAGTTCATGAGGTTAGCATCCTCTGAGCATGCCTAAAATAGAATTATAGATTTGTGGAATTAAGTTGGAGAATAAGGGCAAGAATCCAACCACTAACTGAACTGTGCCAAACCCACCACTTATTCATGTCCCTAAGCTCCAGATCTACAAAGCTTTTAAACTTGACCAGGGATAGTGATTCAACCACCTCACTGGGCAGCCTGTTCCAATGCTTGATGATGATGTCAATGAGGATTTTTCCCTAATGTCTGACATAAACTTCCCAGCCTTATAATGAAGAACAACAGTCCCAGAGACTTTCTCCCAGAAACATGTGCAGCAGTTGAGGCAGCATGACTGCCAACGTTTTACATCATATTATACTTGCAGATAAGGCACTTGTTCATGAAGTGGGAGGGGCAGGTTCACTGCCAGTCTCTTCCCGAGCAGATGTTTCCCACATCTCCCAAGAGTGCATCCACCACCAACTTAAGGTGCATTTCAAGGCTGAAAAATTGTCTTTCATGCCTGCTGAAGTTATACTTCTGCATTGATGAGGCAAGATTCATTGAGAGATGATAATTTGCAATCCTAATAGGTACTCCTTTGGAAGAGGAAGCTCTGTATTCTTGCCCGAGGGGTTGCCTACACATTTTGCATTTGTAATTGAGTAACATACATAAACAGTGCTTGAAGCAGGGGCCAGAATCCAGGTTCCCTCTCCCAGTAGGTAAGTGCCTCCATCCTTGAGCTATGAAATCATGTTTAACTCTCTGCTTAAATCAAGATTACAAATTTTGCATCTTTTTCTACACTGAGTCATAGTTACAGCAGGAGAGGCTTTATTTCTAGGATTGTACCTAGGGAACTTCCTAGGAAGTAGAAATTTAAGAATTTAAGACCTCCCATCTGAGGAAGATGTTGAATCGTGTCTCTTTTTGTTCATGTTTCTAGTCTGGTTTTTCTTCTCTTAATGTACATGCCATCCTAGGTGCTGTTTATATTGAGAAACAGAGCATCTGTGTGTCTAAGAAAGTTTCCAGCACTGAAACCATCCCGTACAAGCACTTAAAATCAGGAAAGAAATAATTATTCACTTTTCTGAAGTGTTTTCTATTGTCTCACATACCTGGTTTCTTTGCTCCAAATCATATTTCTGCTACTTCTAGTTGACCACAGAGTACGCCTGGGTACTGAATCTCAGGTCTTTGAACTCCATTCACAAGTATAGGCACAGTACACAGGCTAGAGCATGCATGTTTGAAAGCAGAAACCCATATTATGAAACTTACATAAAATGAACAATCCTGGTTAACAGTGGAGGTACCAGATGATTGGAAAGTGTCTGATGTGACACCTATCTTCATGCAGGGCCAGAAGGAGAATCCGGGAAACTACAGGTCTGTCAGCCTGACTTCAGTACCAGGAAAGATCACAGAGACAATCCTCTTGAGAGAGCTCTCACGGCAATTGCAGGGCAGCCAAAGGATCAGGGCCAGCCAGCATGGGTTTATGAAAGGGAGATCTTGCTTAATCAACCTGATCTCTTTCTATGACCATGGGACTCACCTTCTGGATGGGGGGAAGGGCTGTTGATGTTGTCTACTTGGATTTTGGGAAGGCTTTTGACAGTCTCCCACAACATTCTCCTGGAGAAACTGTTGAATCATGGCATAGATGAATGTACCCTTCACTGGATTAAAAACTGGCTGGCTGGCTGTTCTTAGAGAGTTGTGATAAATGGGGTGAAATCTACTTGGCGGCTGGTCACAAGCTCAGTTTTGGGGCCACTCTTGTTCAGTATCTTCATTGATGACCTAGATGTGGGGATTGAGACAACCCTCAATTAAGTTTGCAGGCTACTCCAAATTGTTTGGAAATGTCAATCTGTTCCATGGCAGGAGGCTCTACAGAGGGCCTTGGCTAGGTTGGATTGATGGGCTGAGGCCAACTGTATGAGGGACAGTAAGGCCAAGTGCTGGGTCCTGCTTTTCAGTCAGAAAAATCCCAGGCAACACTACAGGCTCAGGGATAAGTGGTTCAGTAGCTGCCCAACAGAAAAGGACCTGGGGGTGCTGGTAGGCAATCAGCCTAATATGAGCCAGTAGTGCTTGGTGCTCACATGACCAAGAAGGCCAGCAGGATCTTGGCCTGTGTCAGGAATAATGTGGTCAGCAGGAGAAGGGCAGTTATCAAGCCCTTGTACTTGGCCATTATGAGGCCTCCTCTTGAGTACTTGTTCAGTTCTGATGCCCTCATGATAAGAAAGACATTGAGATGCTGGAGTGTGTCCAGAGGAGAGCTACCAAGCTCGTGAGGGGTTTGCAGAACAAGTCATATGAGGAGAGGCTGAGGGAGCTGGGCAGGTTTAGTTTGGAGAAGAGGAAGCTGAGGAGGGACCTCATTGTCCTTTATAACTACCTGAAGGGAGATTGCAGAGTGGGTGTTGGCCTCTTTTCCTTGGTGACTAATGACAGAACCAGGGGCAAGGGTCTGAAGTTGAGGTAGGGGAGGCTTAGATTGGATATTAGGAAGAAATTCTTTACAGAAAGAGAGATGAGGCACTGGAATAGCCTTCCCAGGAAGGTGGTTGAGTCATCATCCCTGGAGGTATTTAAGAATCGTGTAGACAGTGCTTTTTGACATGCTATAGTGGCAGGCCTAGAGGGAGTTATTTTGTGGTTTTCCATCCATCAGGTATTTAGATTTTTTGTTGGTGTGGATATGGTTGGCCTCGGTAATGTAGTAAGTCCTTTCCAACCATGATTATTCTGTGATTCTGTGAGGCATTTTAACTGTAAAAATATTGCCTCTAAAACCCTGGATCCCAAATGTATTCATATGTGCAATAACTACAAGCAAGTATACAAAGTTCTGATTATACAATCGCACTCAAATGCATTCCTGATATCTGTGTTCATAGGGCAAATTCAAGAGCAGTATCACTGATCTCTTTTGCACCTTCTAACTCTTCGCTTGCTTTCTGCCTGTTCATATACAAATAGTAAAAATACATTTCCAAACACTCAACAAATTTCAAACAGGTGCTGTTTCTTTCTCTATAACATAGAAGTGCTTCCTTCTTCCCCTCCAAATTGTTGTCAGGTGAAATTGAATTTCATTATGTAGTGCTGTTTTCTAGGCAGTGACATTTTACTATACAATGAATCATAAGCACAGAAACATCTGCCTTACTCCTTTGAAGAATTAGGAGTCCATGCTTTCTGGTATACCATTTGTACATACACCCAGGGGTACACAAGACATCAAATTTTCAATTCCTAATTCCCTGAAGTTAAGGAAATTAGACTTTTAATATTTCTGTAATTCCAGGGCCTGCCTGAACCACTATGGCAGCAGGAACTTTGCAGGTACTATGTGAAAAGTAGCATGCACAAGTTAACTCTTTAAATTTTTATAATATTCTTCTGAAATAGACTAGATTATACAATGTACCCTAGCAGCTGGATACTGCTGGAAGTCTTTGGGAACTGCTATATAATTCACACCCATTCATTACTTCTAAACAATTGCCAATGAAAATTATCATGCAGTGGAGAAATATAACATGAAGACAAAGTTCTGCTCTAAGTCTGATTTGGAGTCAAAACCATGTCTGGTTCATTTTCCTGTTATTTACAGGTACATTCTTTTGATCTCTTAACCTTTAAAAAGATTTGTGCAACTTTACCATGGGATTGAAGAGCACTAATGTGTTGGAAAATTAGGAAGGAACTCCAGACTTAGACAGGAGCTATTCAGACCTCCCAGCTGCTACACAGTAATGAATTTACCAAGGGGCATATCTGAATGTGTAAAGGCCTCTGAATTTCCACCAGTGCCATAAAGAAGCAGCATTTGAAGCTCCCAACAATTCAGTGAGGTCTACAAATACCCAGAGCTCCTAAGAATGAAACAGCAGTGCTCAAATTCAGAAAATACACCAAAGTCATCTAGTCTTAAGGACTGGAAATATTTAAAACTTAATGTTGGAATAATTTTTCATTACATGTTAGAGATTCACAGTACAAGGATATATATTTTTTAAAATCATTCTTATGCTGTGTAGCATACTTATATACAAAACCATGGTTTTATGTAAGAAGTACAGCTTTAATACATTTCCTGGAATCCTTTAGCAATGCTTGCATCCAGATAACATTGTTCCTATTGATCTTCTGCTGAGCTTCAAGTTATGCACTCTTCATTTAAAGTTTCAATAACTTTATGTTTTGAGAGGCACCTGGACTGACAAGAATTATGCTGGTAGGTGGTCATTATTAGAAACATAAAGTAGATATCAAAATGTGCTACCATTTATTTCTAGATTAGAAACATTGCTATAAGAGGTCACAGGATAAGACATGTAGATAAGCCAGATACATAGTTATGTAAGTCATTGGACAATGTAGGCAAAAGTGGCACCCATGACAACTGAGTCCAGCACAAATTCAGGGGTTGGAGCACTTGAGGGGTTGGAGGTTCAGAGACAGTGCAGCTTTTGCCTGGAGAAGTGGAGACTTAGGGAGCACTTCAGAGCAGTCCTTTCCACCTATAAGCAGGTCATAATGTACACACAGCCAGGCACTTTGTAGTACTTCACAGTAGCAAGATAAGAGATGTGCATAAGTTGAAACAAGAGAAGTCCACACTCAGGATAAGGAAAAGCTTTTACCCTGTAAGGACAACCCAACAGATGATCTCCTGACATCCCTTCCAAGCTGAATCATTCTATGTTCCTATAGAGAGATATGTCCATCAACTTTTAAGTCTGCAAGACTCCAAAATCAGAAGGGAATGTCCAGTCAAAATGAAATTATTCCCCCAAGAAACACGCAGAAAACAACTGTGTCAGCAAAGCTGTTGGATGCAGCTGTTAGCAGAGATAAGGAATATTTCTTCTTTAATGTGTCACTTACATGAACTCTTAATGAGTTCATAAATGATATTTTGTGGTACATTTTAGTGAATCTTTTGCTGTTCTAGGAGTACCAATTCACTTGAATACTCATTCTATGATGAGGAGTGGAGAAAGCGTAAGCAAATATACAAAAATTCCTGTATTTTTCAGCAAAAAACAAGTAAATAAGATAAAAGACTGAAACAGTTAAAAGTAATTTTAAAACTATTGCATTGTTCAGAATTGCAATATTTATGAAGACTGACAATAATTCTCAAAGAGACAATAACTAGTACCCGCTAGATTGGTCAAGATAGCAAGGAAAGCAAAAAAACCGCCCAGGGCAAGACACTTGGAAAAATAATGGATAATGCCCACTGGAGCAACTAAAAAGAGCCCTGCAGGGATGTTTCCCATAATCGTTTCCCACATACAGATGGTTGGCCAGAGCAATTCAAATCCTTGTTTCAAATGGTGACTCCACCAAAACTGCAGAAAGCCTAAAATGCTTTGGCATACAAGATAAATGAATAGTATTTCCACATTTGTACTTCAGCTTTAGAAAAAAAATATTTTCACTCTTTGTATGAGGAAAAAATAAAGGACTGAGCCTATCTCTATAAAGATACAGAACCCAAGGTCCAAATTTACACAGCCTGTAAACTCAAGCATTGCACTTCCCATCCCAGCATGCCTGGAAGCAGTGACAATTCGTTTATTAATCTCCCTGGCATTCCCCACTTACAGGCTCTGATGGAACTTCAGCCTTAATTGAACAGCACTTGTCACTGTCAGCAACCTAGCAAGCAGTACCACAAGAAATGACAGAATGAAATCCAGACGGGACCCACAGCAGAATTCTGACAAAACCCTCATTTCCTCTCTGGAAGAAAGGCCAGAACCTGAAGTGTTTATTTACAGCCTACAAACAGCAAAGGTAGCATAACATACAGTCTTGAGAAGATACAGTGTCTTTGTTTGGCTGTGTTTCACTGATATACTGCAAAAATACTTAGTGAGGCATTGTGATCTGTGCATGTAGATAGATCATTACAGTGCACTTGTGGAGCCACACAGTCCGATACGAGTTTAGGAACTTTAGAGTATTTGAGAGTAAATTCTACTCCTCCTGCTCACCACCACCCCAGTTTTCCTCTGTAAAGAATCCCTCAGGACTTAAATAACTCTCTTCTGGGGAAAAAAAAGACAAAAAAAAAGCTGTGAGGGATTTCCACTTTAAATTTCCATTTATTTTTCCTCCTTTACAATATTATCCATAGTATACAGAAAACTGGGAGAAACAGCAGAGAAGTGTCATAGCAGGGCAAATGAAATTGAGAAGGACAAAGTAAATACCTTAGAAAAAGAGCACAAACTATACTAACAGTCATATGTGAAGAACTACACACAAGAAGTCCAATTTTATCAGATGTATAGCAATACTATGAATGCTCAAGTGCCATCTACTGGTATATGTTGCACTAACTAACCATGTTGCTTGGAGTCCACTATGGGCACATGAAACAGGAGTCCCATCTTTTTTTCTGCCACTGATTTTTTTGGTGACTGAGTAATGAACGTTTCTGTAGCAATGTTACAATCTCCCCACTGTAAAACAAAGATACTAACATTTCATAATCTACGTGCTTTCACAACCTGCAAACTCTTTGAAAGCTAGAGGTACAATGTTCTGCAAGAGAAGTAGGAACTTTTGCAGCAGTATCTCCACATCGAAACTTGGCACTTTTGGAGAAGATATTGAAAAATTAAGTGGCAGACACAGAATAAAAGGACAACAGAAGACAGCAGAGGAGAGGGTAAAGAACAGTAGAAGTTAAAGAGGAGGAGAGTTGATAGAATGGAATGCAAGTGATAAATTGCTAAAAACAATACCATTTACACTGCATTTTTAGCAGATGTGTATGTTTTGCTCCAGCTGTGGGAACATCAGACTCTTCAGATCTTGTTTCTGACACACAGTAACTGTGAACTATATTGTGTGTAAATAATAAATCTAAGCAACACCTCCAACATATGAATGAGCAAGAAAAATATCATCATATTTATAGAAGTGTTAGCACATATTTTTCAACACCAAACTTAGCAAAATAGAACAAAGAAATACAATAGTAACACATATCCAAAGAAGCATGTGAGCTTGCAAGACAGTTTCAAAAAAACATCTTTAATAGGTAAGGCCTCTAGGGATGGTAATCTGCACAAATCCTTGAGTAGCCTGGATGGTTTGTTTTGCTGATGTATTTACTGGCTGGTATGTTAATTTTTTCAATGTGTTATAGAGCAGTTTCCAAGTTAGGGTCATGACCCCACTTGGGGCCTGCAAGCCTGGAAGTGAAAATGAAAGTGGGGTTGTGACCCTGGAAGTAGGGTTGCTAAGCAAAAACTTTGAGAAGCACTGATGTTGTGCTACTAGGTGAGACCCCTATGTGGACGGTGAGTTTAATCACTGCTGAGGGATAAAGTTTTCAACAGTTCCTGTATCGCTCAGAGACTTAAGTCTTACTGTCAAATGACTTACTACCAAATTCAAGTATGGCTCTCAGGTACATAAAGAGAGATTTGAAAATTAAATTCAGAATTGTAAGTACTGTATCTTGAAAAGATCAGGCCATCATGTAGTGAAGCCATATCCACCATTTTCTTTAAAGTATCTATTGGTAGCTACAGTCTAACGATTAGAACTTGGCAAAGCCTGTCCTGAAGAAATGACACACACGACTGACATTTTTCAGGAGGGTGGTCTTACAACTAGGGCATCATCATGGGTGGATGCAAGTTCACAGGTTTAACTCCACTGCAGAGTTACCAAGAGAGATGAGAGTTCTTTCGCTTCACCCACATGATTTCTGTGCAAGGAACAAATGCATTTGGTTAAGGAAAGTGTCAGTATGTTAAGGAAGCATACAGAATAGAAGTGGATACACACTCTAAAGAAAAGTCTTACACCTAAGCTCAAATTCAGTCTGGACTTCAAAGGTTTAAGGTTCAGTTGCCAGCACACACTTCATCTACTAACACTATTGCTGTTTGCAAAGAAGACCATTCATCCATAGCTCTTGACAGTCCCACAAGGAAGCTTGTGATACCCTGATCAGTTTTATACAGAACAAGATCACTATGTGCAGACACATGAATTGAGCACTCAGGTGCCTAATCATGTATGTACTTCTGCATAGCCAAGAAAAGTAGATATAAGAGTTGTATATTCTTATTTCTCATGCTCTGTGCACATTTATTCCAGTCGCAAATTGTACTGTGCTATGACTGAAGCTTTCACAGTACATCTTGAGAACACTCCTGACTTCCTCATAGAGAAACATTCTGTAGTTAGTAATACAAACTATTTGATATTCTGCATGCCATTTTAGAAGTGAAGAGGCATTGACAGCTGATTTTTGGCAGCAACATGTCTGTTTCTCATTTATTAGTAATTTGTATTGATTTATACCAGGATTAATAATTGATGTAGATATTTCACCCATATTTTTTCTGTCACAAGCAGTGAAAAAATGCATGGCTGTGGATAATCTATACAATGGTTTATGAAGCCTAAATTCCTCAGAGGGTATCAAATATCCATCTGGTGTCCCTGAGTGCTGGATTTCACATTTAGACATCTGAATTAACAGATGTGTATAGCCGCATACAGGCTGAAAGCTTCTTCTTAATACTATGTCTGAGAAGACTCATGGGCTATCTTGTGCTTGTAAAATTTGTTCCAAATTTACTTATTTCAGAATGTTAATAACCTGTCCTCTGCACATAGTTCAACTTCTACATTTTACTTAACAAAGAGCATCTTAAAAAAACCCATACCCACTATACTATATTTTCAAAACAGAAATATATTTTGGAAAAAAGTCCCGAAGCTGAAAAAACCATACAGTACTTTTAAAAAGTATATCTTACACCTTCCTACCTGAGATTTTGGTAGTGAGATCCAACACATTCTAAATCAGATCAGCCAAATAAAATTCACAGATGTCATTGTTCTAAAAACTATAAACAAGGAGGTCTCAGAAAGAATGTGATTTACAACTTAACAATATTTTAAAATACGGCGCATTTCAGCTTCTTCGATTTGCTGTGGAAAAAGTGGGGGTGGTAAGAGCATTTTCAAGCTTTTTCTTCACATCTACAAATGCTAGAAATACAGTCTATTACAAAGCACAGACTTCTATGCATTCACGTTATGCAAAAATATGAGGATTTTAAAAAACAACATGCAAACAAATATTAAGAACCTGATGAATTCATAAGAGTCAGCAGGGCTGACTGCTAACCATAGAGGATTTTATTTATTCAGAACTGCCCTGTGTTAATGAAACCAAAGCCTTGTCTGCACTTAAGAACGTATCTTTGTATTAGCGGCACGTAGGGCAATCTTTCCCTTCATCTAGAAATGCTAATTCCAGCTTCAACATGTTTTAAAAGTATATCCTTCCCCTGGTCTGTGAAGCAAAAGTGCCAGAGTGCCTACATCTGTGGAAGTGCAAAGCACAATTGCAAAGATGAAAATAAATAATTATTTTAGTTAAACTTATTAAGTATAAAACAGACTTAAATACACTGTTTTCTGAAGAATTACAGACACAAATTGGCACGTGACTACAGCTTTTTCACAGAAGCAAGTAGCCACATATGCTTGTAAAGTTTTAATATCTTTTTTTCACTACAGTAGCAAGTAGTATAAGAACCCAACAAATAGGCTTTTACATAGTCTTGTAAAATATTCAACAACATGTATCAAGCCCACAACCTCACTCTTTGTTCTGATGATGCTAATAAAGCAAAAAAACCCCCAAACCCATAATACTTTGACATACTGATCTATACAAGAGTTTAATATGCCTGTTGTGAAATCCTCTTTTTTCCTAATGAAAAGCAAAACATTTAAGCTCATTTTTTCAACAACTCACATAAAAATGCTTGACACACTATTTGGATATTCAAACCAAATAAATGTCAGTACTTGCATATACAATCACTTGCTGTCCTGGGCAGCTTTGCTACACTGTCATGTGTACAGAATCCTCAAAGTTTCCTTGGGTTGCACAGAAACCACAGGTCCTAGATGGTATCTTTATTTAAAGTCTTCATGGGGAAACAGTGGTTCAGCAGAGGGAGTGTAACAACTATTGCTTATTTTCATGAGGGACGTTATACAGACCCACTATTACATGCACTTTTTCTCCTCATCACAAGTTACAGAGCAGTGCTGCTATGACTGAGAAAGGAGGTGGAGGTTTTTCCCTTCCCCACCCCCCCACCCCCCCTTCTGTGAAGACAGGTAGCTCTAAACCACTCAGTTTGCTACAGAGCACTGGTCTGGGCCTTATAATACTGGGACACTGATAGGGACCTGGAAGAGTATACTAAAGCAGTCAGGGATACAATGAAATCTGAGAATACTATGCTGCAGGGCCAAAGCATGGGTGTGCAGTGTAGCTTGAAACTGTTATTGAGGTTCCTGCCACAATTTTGGCTCAGGCCAAGTCTTTTCTCTGCAATTCCAAGTTGTATTTCAGGGATCGCCATATACCAACAAGAAAATAATCAGAAAAGCAAAGGAGCTATCCATATGGAAACACAGCTTACCATCCCACTTATCTTCAGGATCAAAGAACAGTCCCTAGCCCATTTTATTCATTAATACAGTCAGTCTTCAAGTGAAATTTCCATGTTGTATGTGTCTATGAATTATATGGTCTAGGAATTAATTGTCTGCATAACTTGCGAGCAGTTGAATGACATAAGACAAAGCCACAAGTGAGCTGTGCATGATACTCATCTTAATTCTCTAGCTATGGCACACATGTATCAGCTTGTCTATGTTAATTATTCCTTTAAATGTACTACAGAGATTTTTCTTGGAGAATCAGGAGAAAAAGAACAGCAGGTAAATAATACACTCAATACTTTAATATGCAAATAGTGTACAAGTGAAACACTAATACGAGGAAATATGCCTGTTATTAAAGTCCTCTGGGAAAAAAAAAAAGCTGATTGATTTGAGTAACTCGAATGAACTTCACAGCCTGTGTTTCTGAATAGAAGAAATGCCAGATTTGGAATAAGTAGTTGCCTTATGGAATCTTGGCATATTCTCATGCTCAGAAATGCAAACTGTGAAGTTTAATCGAGCTATGCAAATCATCTTGTCTTATGCGTCTCTTATTAGACAATTCTGTCTCGATATTCTGAGTAATGAACTACATAATATAGTCTCAATGGTACATGGAATCAACATGTTACTTCAAGAGCAGAGACACTCTCAGTAAATAATTGCTTAGAATAATTTCTTTCGAGCTTAAATTAAAGAGCTAGTGCCTGCACAAACACAGCTACGCAGACTGAAGCAAGGAATAAGAAGGAATGAAGCTCTATTGGGCACACCTTGTGGGTTCCAGATATAATGAGGAATAAGCCAGGTGCAAAGCTCAGTCTGAGATGCTATCTAAGCTATGGGATGTGGGCAGATAATTCACATTTCCTTTCTTGTATGTCACTGAACCATCTGCATGAGAACAAGTTATCTGACCTGCTAAACAAAAATAAATCATGAAGCTGTATTTTAGAGATGATCACAGAAATTTTACAAGGTTAAAGCAAATAACAAAAATACATCAGTAAAAGACAGAAAAAAAGGAAGAATGCATGGCAATAAATCACATTAAAATAGTGAGATATACTACTAGTCTTAGCAAGTAAGAGGAGTTAAATCAGAGATGCTTACGTGCCACAAAGTTGATTTAACAGCAGATAATTAAAAGCTACCTTCTTGTGGCATTATACAGGAGGGAAAGCACTCCAGTTTTCCAGAAGTAAATATGCAGAGCCAATGCTATTACCTTCATGCTTCAGAGCAGTACCTCCATTAGGATTTTACAGACTTAGCAGATACTTGTTGATTCACAAGCAGATAAAAACCTCAAGCAAAAAAGAAATTGCTGAAAAAGCTCCCAAGCTTTCACTGCAATGTCAGTTGGTGAAATATGCACCTGATATGATCACCAAGGTCAGCTTAGGATCTTAGTGCAATATGAATACACCACTCATGAGCTGTATTCTGTGCTTGCAAAGTTTGGCGTTCTTTAGAGGCTCCACTTTTTCTCCCTTGCAAAAAACTATACAATTTTTCCATTGGAGAATATTCTGTCTGTGTAGATAGCCACCTGCCCTTTGATGATTTTAGTTAAGATTTTAGTTAAGATTTTCACTGCAAAAAACATCAGAAATCAGTCTTGATAAAAAATCCAGGCTCTAGCAACATAAAAATAAGCAGGAGAGAGGCAAAACAACAAAATAGTGACTTACATTTTTCAGGCTAACTTTAGCAGTAAGATACACTAATTAATCTAGCAACTGTAATGGCAACAGAAGATATCTGTCATAAAATTATCTTGTTATCATTTGAAAATAAAGTTTTGATTTAACTTGCTTAGCCCATGCACAGAGGAAGGAAAGACTTCTGTTTCTACTGACAAGAGGTTTTGTGGGCTGATTGCCTTTTTTATATAATTTCTACTTCCATCAATGTATCTAGATTGCATGTACATCAATAAAAGATACAGTCAAGAAGTCCACTTCCAAGCAAATCACATCCATCTCTAGAAAATATGCTCTTTCAATGAAACAAAATGTCATCCATATTTTAAAGAAATAATCTTTTCTCTACATAAAGAGCAATATGAAAAATGGAACTTCTGAAAAATTACTACAGCAATCCTGAAAATTAACAGGACCTTAATTATTTATTTTGTAGTTGTAGTTTGAAATCAAAATCTGCAAAGCTATAAAGGTTTAGCTGATGGAAAACAAATGTGATTAAGACTGCACAAGGTCTTCAAGTCATCGTCAGACAAGGCTGCATTGTAATCATATTCTAATTCAGGAAACCTATTTTTAGGAACTAGGATAGTTTCTGAATTAGGATATTTTCAGGTGCCTAGGATGCTCCATAGAAAAACAACCTTGCTCCAAGTATTTAAGTATAAATATATAGAAATATAAAGGACCTTTTGTGATTTCTGTCTGCCGACTCCTGTTCACCTACTTTTCCTATAAAAAGGAGGATGACCTTTGGCAGGAAAAAGTATGAGTTGGTCACAAACGGAATTAATAATACAAAACCAAGAATAAAATTTGACTACACAAGAATTAGCTTCCAATAAAACCGTTCCTTAGGAAGTCTGAGTTTGGAGTGTATTTTTGCCAGAAGGTATTTAAATTATCATTGATATTTACAGTTGCAGATATCTCAACACTTTTATAGCATTCTGAGAAATCTCCAGTCTGTGATTCCTAGTTTGTAAAGATCTGGCACAAAAAGCTTCAAATTCTATGACGCTTCCCTATAGATAAATTATCTATAATGATACCTTCTGATCAGAGAATACATAACATTGCATCTCTTTTTGAGAAAGTAGCTACAGGCTTGTTAGAATGACCCTAAAAATGCATTAAAATTCATAGCAGAAGGCAAAAATAAATTTAAACAGCAATGTAAAAAAGGAAGCCAAAAAGAAATTAGTAAAATGCTAGAAGCAAACTTTATTTGTTACAAGACCATAAAGAAATCTTTTATTTTTGGCAGAGGGAGGTGGCTATTGCTGGAAGAATGGTAAGATGAATGGCAGAAGATAAAAAAATGGCCAAACAGATGCAAAAGGAGATGATTTAAAGTAGTCCTGAGAAATGAAGTATCAGACCAGAGTACTAAATAAACACATTGTTTAATACAGTTGTAAACCTTGAGACAACTCCACATGTTGATAACAAATGTTAGAACATGTGGTCAGTAGAGATGAAGACATCAACACCACTCAGAAGGATCTGGATAACATTAATAACTGCTTACTATCATGTTGTGACCACCCTCCCCCCCACGGTATAGGTGCAGTTCTCCATTCTGGTTCATGCAACAATACATAACAGAAGTTAAATGCAGATTGCAAAAACAGTGTACCAGAGTGTTAAGGCTCCCACTTCACACTGCTGGCTCCCATTCTTTGGGAACAGTAATTATTGTTCTTGCAGTGTACCAGAGTGTTGAAGCACACTTTTGGTGCATCTGGCTTCTTCTCTCCCTCCCATTGTATTGTTTTGGATCAGTCAAACTTCTCATGACCTGACACACTTGTGCCAAGACATGCTGCCTGTGATGCACAGAGGCCATAACTTCAAGGTCCAGCAAATCCTGTACTTGTGAAACACTGCACCACTCAGGTTTTGCCATAATGGAAAAAGACCTTAAAAAGTCAATTGTATTGGCCCCTATAAATAGTGAACCAAAATGAGATCCCTTTGAATAATCCTGGATCACAACAGGCTGCATGCATCATCTGTCCTGAGCTGGGATGCCTTCAGGATCCTTTGCCAGAATCCTGAATCACCTCCTTGAAACTAAACCATCACCTGTTGAAATAATGCCAATGTTTAGCAAGTATTTAATCTCAACAAGGAAAGGTTGCCCTCTTTCTCCCTTCTCTCTCCCTAATTATGTAGCTGCTATGCTTCAAGCATTTGAGAGAGCAAATATGCAATTCTCTCTGAACTCAAAGCTTTCTGGATCCAAATACCTATTTGTGACTCCATACACATTCTTTTAATTTAAATTAGCATGAATCTTGTAATTCTTGAATCTTGAATCTATAATCAAGTCACTGTCTTACTTCGTTAAGTCATTTACAAATATCCCCATAGAATGTGTGAAGGAGTCTGTGTGAATGCAAGAAGTAGAGCTGGTTTCATGCATATTTGAGAACACTTTATAAACTATTTTAGATTTAAAAGTGCTTTAAATGCAGTTGGGTTTTTTTGAGTATGCATTTCTAATCAGATATACAATAACTATACATTGAATAATAAACGTGAAACTATGAGTTCAAAAATAACTCTGTGTGACCTTGTCAGATGTTATTTATACAGTGGTTACAGACCTTAATAAAAATATTTGTGGGTATAATTTTTCCCATTTCTAAGATTCACCAGCATTAGACATGAGGCAGCAGATTAAATTTGAGCTTAATTATGATGTTCATTTTGACCATAAATATACTCTTTATTTAATCTCATGCTTACCTTTCCAGAACGTCCCTGTTTCAAAGATTGAAAGACACGAACTGGATGGATGGACCATTTGGTGAGTAAGGAACTTGCTAGAAGGCTGCACTTAAAGAGTTGTGATCAACAGTTGATGTCCACACAGATACCAGTGACAACTGGAGTTCCTTAGGGATCTGTTCTAGGTCCAGTGCTGTTTAACATGTTTGTCAGTGACATGGACAATATCATTGAGTGCACCATCAGCAAGTTTGCCTATGACACCAAGCTGTGTGATGCAGTGGACTCACTTGAGGGAAAAGATGCTATCCAGAGGAACCTTAAAAGTCTTGAGAAATAGGCTACTGCACAAAAAGTCAAAGTACAAGGTCCTGCACCTGCGTTGGGATAATCCAATACACAAATACAGACTGGGTACTGAGTGGCTTGATAGTAGCCCTGAAGAGAAGAATTTGGGGATATTAATCGACAAAAAGCTCACCATGAGCTGACAGCATGCTCAAGGCCAACTGTATCCTGGGATGCATCAAGAAGATTGTGGCCAGCAGATCGAGGGAGGTGTTTCTACCCTTCTACTCTGCTCTTGTGAGACCTCACCTTGAATACTGTATCCAGTTTTTGTGTCCCCTTCATAAGAGGCACATAGATCTGTTGGAATGAGTCAAGAGGAAGGCCACAAGGAAGACTGAGGGGCTAAAGCACCTCTGCTACGAGTACAGGCTGAAGAAGCTGGGATTGTTCAGCCTACAGAAGGCTTTGGGGTGACCTTATGGTGGCCTTTCAATATCTGAAGGGAAGTACAGGAAGGATGGAGAGGGACTTTTTACAAGATTGCCCAGTGATGGGACAATGAGAAATAGCTTTACAATGAAGGAAAATAGGTTTAGAATAGAACAGGTTTAGATTAGAGCACTAGTACAAGGATGGCAAGACTCTGGCATAGGTTATCCAGAGAGGTTGTGGACGCCCCCTCCCTGGAGATGTTCAAGGCTGGGTTGGATGAGGCTTGTAGCCACCTAGTCTAGTCAAGAGGCATCTCGGCTCATAGCAGGGAATCTGGATTAAATTATCCCTGAGGTCCCTTCCAACCTAAGTCATTCTACGATTCTATGAATCACACCTGTCTGAAAAAAGGAAAACCCTAACAGCACTTTATTCCAGTGAATTCCAGTAAGAGGGGGCAAGCAATAATTGAAGTATGAAGGCATGGATATTAGAACAATGGTATATGGAATCTTGATAGAGGATATGAGCAGCAAAGTACTGTTTGAAAATTAATCTTCATGGTTTACAATCATGTGGATTTTATGAACACTGCAAAAGTTCTGAAAACTCTTCATTCAATGTTGCTAGAAAACCAGTGCTTTGAGAAAGACAAAACTATGCTTGTCACAATGGCTCATCTTAGTATAACATCCTAAACTAAGAAAAGACGTTGAAAAATTCTTACTGCATCTGTCCCTTTAGTCACAATTTCTATGTCCAAACTGTATTTGGATACAGTGAATTCATTACCTTTTTGTAATACTCTCACCCTTTAAGTTCTTATGAGGAAAACAGAAAAAGATACATAGGTTCTCCATAGTCTCATGTGGTAATAGTATGTAGCACTTTTGTTTATGAAGTCTGTTTTTCCACAACATGGAAAGGTATAACAAGGAATATATGTGAGAAAAGAAAGTAATATGTCATGCATTAGAGCATAGGTCTAAATCAGTTTGGGATGGTGCCTGCAATCCAAGCACAACAAGCAGCTCTCACTGAGAACTTAACAGGCAATGCAGCAACTTCACTAAAAAGACAAGAATTTATTGAACTCATCACCAATAAGAAAAGTTAAAAATCCCCAAATAAGTAAAAGAATCAGAAAGGTAAAACAGAAACTGTATCACAATGCCTTTACACACACTCTGAGAGAAAAGGGAGACAGCTAACACATCTGTTTGTGGCTTTAGCCTAGAGCCCTGGGAAAAGAGTGTAGATGCCAGAGGAGCCATTCAGCCATCCCCTTACAGAACTCAGTAGGGGTCCTAAGGCCCTCTTACATGTGATGCTTGTGGAAAAGTCCCTTTTCCTGTCCTCTTGCCAATGTCAACCCCCTCTGACATCATAAGATTGCTTCTGATTCCTTTTGTCTCAGGAGTTTTTCATAGTGGGACTAAAGCCAGCAGATCTTCAGGCCATAACAGCATCTTAGATAAGAATACAACAGATCGCCATTCTCTTTTGTGTTTGCCAAAGGTTTAGGAGATTGATACTTCATGTCCTCTCTGTCTCTCTCTTAAAACAGAAGCTTCTCCTAGTCTCTTAGTGGCAGAGTATACAGCATCTGATGCCAGGTTTCTGGTGGAGACAAAGGAAATGTGGCACTGGTCATGTGAGGCCATACCTGTTGTGGTAAACAGGCCTGCTTCAGGGCCTGCTCCAGGGCCTTCTCCTCTCTTTTCTTGTCCCTTGTGGTTAAGGCTTTGAGGGAGGGAGAGGGTTAAGAACTCACCACTGTTTGGCATCTTCAAAGGCAATCAAGCTGGAGAAGTGGTGTGTGGGAGCAGCGGCTTGATGCTTTGACCCACTGCCAGGAACTGGGCTGGGCTGGCCCCCACAGGAGAGATGCAAAGACTACCCTGCAGGTGAGCCAGGTTATTTCTGTGTTCCACCCTTCAGTGGTGGCTGGGCCTTCTCTCCCTCCCCCAACTCCTCTACATGGTTTAGCTCTGCTCCCAGCAGAGCTCTTTGTCTTACAAAAGACAGGAGAAGGAAGTAAGAAGTAGACTCTGTCCACTCTGTCCAATCACCTGTATGGTCAAGACACTGACCCAGGGGTCTGCTGGGAAAGCTACCCCCAGTTTCAAAATCAAATGCTCTTTTCACATAAAAGCACCAAAATTAACACTTGAAAATTTGACAATTTTCAAACTGCGATATAGTTTTAAATAAGGTTTTTTACAATACTTTACAAGCTGACAAGGAGAATACAGAGATACAACAGCAATTACAAGCCTTTTTGTTGAAGTCCCTCTCATTTAAACTTATTTCTGCTTTCTTCATGGAATGAGGTAATCCCTGAACAATTAATTATTTTATTTTAAAAAAGCTCACAGATAATTGCTAGTGTAAGGCTTAGAGGCCAGAAAAATGTAGGAAGACAGAATAAAAATGATAAATACCATAAATAACATTAGAAAGGACCAAGATGAGGTGATTTCACAAGCCAATTAGACAGCAAATGCTTAACTGTTTCACTGAAGAACAGAAAAAGTAATGCTCATACAGCCATTTGAATGAAAGAGCCTTGCTTTCATAACACATGCATGTGTTAGATCCTCCTCAATTTAAACTTGACATGTTAACATAGAAGCCAAAAGGCACAAGTATAAACAACTTTACTATTTCAAATTAATCTCACCAGGAATACTAAACGGGTGGAAAAGACCTATTTGTGACTTAATAGTTTCTGTTTCAGATGAAATACAAATTTATTTCTGTGGTTTCTTATTGTGTTGCAATACAACTGCCTTTGGTTAAAACTAAATCTGATACAAACCAAAAACAATTTAGTCAAGAAAATGGAATAAAAAGAGACCCCAAAATAAAAAAAAGGACGGCAAGAACTCTCTTCTCTTACCATTATGTTGTAATTATAAGTTTAAGGAATTGTTTCACTTCAAGTGATTGAAAAATAATAGTTCATTTTCATTTGACAGGGAATTAATGTAATTTTTGGTTTGCCACTTTCCTGTGGGATGCAATTCATTTCTTCTTCAGTATGACAGTGTCCTGCAGCTGAGCAGCTGATAGTGGCAAATATACTAACATGCAAAGCTTTTTAGTGGTATATTGCTGTATACCACTAAAACCATACCCCTCTCCCAGATGCTGAATTGGGCCTACAACTTATCATCACACCAGGGGAGGTTTAGGTTGGCTAACAGGAAAAAATATTTACAGAAAAGGGTTGTAAAACACAGAAACAGGTAATAGAATCTTAGAAAGCAAAAAAATAATGTGCATCACTGCTACCACTGTGATTTAAGTAGTAAAAAAAAAGAGTTTCTAGAAAGAAATTTAGAAAAGAAAAATCATTGTGAAAAGCAATTTGGTGCTTTAATTCATACAAATAACAGCACATTTGGGGAAAGGTGTGGTGAGCAAGCTAAAGCACTGCCAAGCATCTATATTAAAAAGTTGTATTCCCACAGCACATAACCTGACCAGGAGTTACTTAGAGGAGGGCATTATCTTTCCTCACCAGTATATTGAGTAACTTAACAGTGTGTTCTTCAACATATTCTCTTATAAATGACTCAGTATTTATTTTTTTTTTTAGAAATTTGAAAATATTCTGCCAATCTATATTTTGGTAATTTTAGTTACATGGAAATGAAACCATTAATTCTTAAGAATTCCAACAGCTGCTTTGCAGAAATAATGTTATTTTCCTGGCACAACAATCATTTTTGCAGAAACATTTGCTTCCAAGACAGCCTTCTTTTCCCATGGGCCATAGGGGAGTCTCTCCATTTTGGCAAACAATGGATTGCATGCAAAACCTTTCCTCTGCTGATCTCTGAGGTTCCAAACAACCGCTCTGTCTCCATTCAGCACATTCCAAAGGGCAAGAAGCTGCTGTGACCAGCTCTAGTGATCTGCAATTCTTCGAACAAGAGGAAGCTCCAAACTCGTAGTACCATTTATTTTTCTTTCCACTTCAAAAAAATGCTTGTCTGTGGAGGTGCTGATTGACCAGGCTGAAGCTAAGGGAGGACTTTGAATTCCAAACTGCTTATCACAAGTTGCTATAGCAACTTCTGATCCCTCAGGCCCACCAAATTCAAACTACAACAGTCATGGTTCTGTAGGATAATTTGAATATGCAAACTGAATAAACCTAAAAGGTCCAAATATCTAAAGGCCCTTTCATTTTTTTTCCCCAACAGATTTATGACATTTGGAGACAACTTTTCACTCTTGAACAGAGAGGTTTTGCACCACTTATGTCTGTAATGCATTAATCAGTTCTTACACACACTATACTATGGTCAGCATTTGGGCTGGATGGAGACCTGGGGATTTCCATGGCAGAGGAACTCCTAGACTATACAATGACGATTATACACTGCCCTTTCCCAGATCATGCTAGACAAGGGAGCTGGTTGGAATATGCTGCTATTATGAAAGTCTGCACATTAGTATGCTCAAGGCAATACATGAACTCCTGCAAACAGCACAAAGATACAAACAGCACAAGTAATTTTCTTCAGTGTGGTCAAACAAACACAATCACTATGGTAAATCATGCACAGGCAGGAGAAAAAGTAAAAACACTCCTTAAAACCTCTGGCAAATATTGTAGCACAGCAGTTAAGATTCTCAGTCTTATCTGTAGTTCTGAGAAGTCTGGAATCCAGTTACTCCTTTGGTTTGTATGGTGTGGAACTAAACACCTGGACTTGAAAGTCCTGTTTATGTGAAAGTGAGGTGGGCATTACATAGGACAATAATTTAAAAAAATATACAAAATACATTACTGGCTCCAGGTGTCTACTACCATAGAATATTACCAAGCTCGTTAAACCATCATATGTAGAAGAACTTTTACAACTAGGAAAAAATCCTTACTGTTTAAGGATATTACTTAGGATGTGGAAAACTCATTGTCATCTTTGCCTGCCAAGTCATCACAGTGGTAACCATTAAAAGGCTACCTTCACAATGACATGAAAGAATCTCAGTCTGACCTAGCATTGCACTGTTGATATTATTTCTGTTCTACATTTATGTTCCTATAAGGCCAAAACAAATTACTTTCAAACTTATTTTATTGGACATCCCAGATGCTTCTTCAAAATACATATTTTGTGATATGATTTCAGTAATCTCTTGCTAATCTCTCAACTATTAAGAAATCTCTTCTGTTAATGAATTATGTGCCATTTGTTGTTGATGTCATTCAAAAAAATAGTCAAGCTGAAGAAGCCAGAAACTGTCTTAAGCTATCAAATAAAATTTCTCTTAAAGACCACTGGTACTCTGTAAAGAACCTGTTGTGAAATCTGAATCAAAGATGAGTTTATGCATCCAAAGATCATTTCAGCGAGAGAAGAGCTTAAAATTCCATAAAGCAAATTAAGTTACAAAATCAGACAAAACATACTTGTTTAAATACTACAACTTTAAATAAATGAACAATTAAAGAAGTAATCTTTTTTATTTTCCTATATGCTCAAATGCATTTATTTAACTGACCTGTGTTTGCTGTTTTCATAAGGCATAAGAATCCATTAACCAGTTTACGCACATTTAACCTAACTGCCATGTATTATTTCACAGAGGTCCTAAAATCTCATCATCTGAATTTAGAGTTCAAAAACAATGCAAAATATCAGGTATAGATTTCTATTATGGATTCCTAGAGAGGTGCCTTTTAATTTTTATAGTACGAACAGAAAGACCAAGCACCAGACAGAGTCACAGTCTGTCAAGACTGCAGACAAACATTTCCTTAAGTCTTAATTTTCCAGAATCCTCAGGACTACCATCAGCACTATCTATCAATGACTGTTTGACCTGGACAGTTAAAAGGGCTAGAATTTCTAAGAGTTGCTTTCCTTTTATTATTCTAAAAGTCTCACTAACACAGGTTACACTTACTAACTCAGGTACACACAGGATCTTTCAAAAATTATGTGAGAAAGTAGATGGCTATAAAAATTCAAAGACTAAAATGTGCTTTACTGTCAGGTTGTTGGTTTTAGGGGGTTTTTAAAGTAGAAATTACCCTACACATGTTAATAATTGTCTGGGGTGAGATCTGGGGAAGGGGGAGGCTGGCTTCTAAGTAAACAATGCAAAAAAGACATAGAGGTCCCTGCTGATGTAAAACAATAAAAGCAGTTCTCTCAGCAGTGTCAGCTTAGCAAGCCTGAGGGTCTGTATTTTAAACCCCAGTGGCCTGACGTCACTCACCCTGATGGTGTGTGTGAAGGAAGCTATCTCTCTGCAATGACCGACCTGAAAAGTGTTTTCAAAGCCCACTGGGCTAATGTCACTCACACCGATGGTGGATGGTGGGATCTCTCAGGGTGGCAGCCTGGGGAAAGTGAGATGCAACACCAGCAGCCGACCATCACTCACTCTAATGGCAGGGGGTCAGCCGGGATTCTTTGGTGGCCTCCCGGGCAATAGTTAAAAAGAAGATTTTGGTTCACATGTCAATGTCTAGCTTGAAAGCAGAGAGTATAAAAACTGATCTTTTTTCCTTCTTTTTTTTAACTTTTTTTTTGAAATTGTGGTTCACCAGTGGTAGCAGTGCAGCCAGGAAGTGGAGTTTTCCTGCAAGGCCATTTCATTGCATGTGAAGCTTACAATGGGGCTGTCTTTGCCTGGTTTTAATTTTTTTCTCCCGTATGAGATGTTTTATTCACCCATACTGGGGCAGGGAGGGGGGGTTGGGGGTGGGAGCAGGGAGGGAGAAAATGAAACCCAGACAGCTCCAACTGCACTTTACATTTCATATGCAATCAAACAGACTTTGAGAGTACTGTCAGCTTCTTCATCCACACAGCTAACATATAGAGAATGTAAATAAATACTAAAATCCAAAACATCATGTTCTTATGCTAGCTCATCTGGTAATGCAGAAATTGACATTTGAGAAACATTCTCCCATTATATTTATCCTGACACTTAAAGCATGGTAAGGATTGCAAAGGTCTATATAAAATGAGTAGCATTTGTCCCACTGCAAACAGCCAAAAGAAGTAAGTGTAACTACGGCTGATATTTAATTAACAAATTATTTTGGACAGAATGAAGCAAAACCAGCCACTCTGTACAAAGTAGGCTTTTAAAAAGATAAAATTTTCAAACTAAAAATTAGTCATTTAAAAATTAAGTTCCAGTCCATGTGAATTATGTACTGTGTAAAGTTGTCACACTTACATGTATGAAGGCTCAGAATCTGAGAGTAATCCAACACTGAAATCATAGTTTCTGCATGTAAAAGGAATACAACCAGGACATTTTTAAAGAGAAATGGGAATACAGTCAGTTATACCCAGCGTAACTGAGTTGGTTTGTAAGTAGTAACCCTTTTCTATCAGTTCTTTGATGCATTAGACTGGTGAGATCTTTGAGACTGATGCTAATGTTTCCTGCACAGTTTCTTTCTGTTACCCAGAAAACCAAAAAAACAATTCAAAGCAACAGTACATTAATAGCTCTAGAATTTTGCTTGTCACTGCTACCTGTGGTTCAAATCATTAGTACTGGGATTGATTTACTTAGGCATGGAGTATATCTGTGCAACCTTAGTCTTGCAGGAAAGAAGTTATTCTCCAATTCTCACAATATGTGCAGCTCACATATGTGAAGAGAAAATACGATTCTAACTTTGCATAGTTAAGCTAATAAGCTTTCTCATAGAGTAAGACAATAGGAACTGTGAGCATACTGTACAGCACAATAAGTGCTGGCACACAAACTGCTTCAGTCTTGAGGGACAATGTTTCACAGTATACCAGTGACAGAACCCCAGCTTGCAGCCAGAATTATGAATGAAAAGTTGAAGTGTTCAGTAAATTATGGCCTTAGATGGTTTCTTCTGCAGTCACCTCAAAAGATTAATGCATTTAATTATTGTGGGGACACAGCATTTAGCACTTCATTTTCTAAGAGTCCAATGCACACAAATTCATTACTTTGACCTAAGACATGATGATTAAAAAAGGCACTGCATTTTAAGTGTGAATACATTTACTGAAATTAAAGCAAAGCAAACTACATAAAACTTACAGTATCTCACAGGTCTAGTTCTAAACCTGGTGAAATACTGGGAGACAGAAAAATCCATTACCTCTCCCTTTCTCAGGCACCAGGCTGCAAGGGACTGTTGGTGCATATTAATTTCACGGTAAACCATGTACTTGGAATTGCCACACATGCTGTCTCTAGAGAGCTATGGTTATTTGTATTGAAATAGTCTCTCATGTTTGTGACTACGACACAACAATAATTCTGCAACAAATTCCATGGTTACATTTATATTAGCAAATAAACGGTCCAAAGACCCTTTTGTACCCTTGATGCAGTTCAGCTTATGTGGTACAGCTCCCATCTATGGAGCTAAACTCTTTCCTCCCTTCCCTGCTCAAAAAAAACCGTCCAAAACCCAGAATGGCCTCATCCAAGCCATTATTATTAGGAACAATCCCAGGGCCCACACTAGTTCCCAGACTGTGCTCAGAAGTTGTTTGGGACGGTCCTCATTGGCCAGGGCCAAAACAGTTCCAGGGACTGTGCTAGCAATTAGGAGCACATTCACATGCACACATACTTGATCTCATCAGTCACTGCGATCTAGCACAAGACTGTCTCAGCAGCTGCCAAAGGTAGGTCCTCAATTTGGCAAGCTCCCTCAACAGATCCAGTTAACAAGTTGGCAGCTCCAAATTCCAGCTGCTATGTGCTACTTCTGTCCTTCCCCCACACAAAGAAGAGGTAGCAGGCAGAGCAGAAATTCAAAGAACTGAGACATGAAGCACAAAAACCTTGTCATGGTGTGCAAACCACTTGCTCCATCTCTGACAGTGAAAGAAGACGAAGCTGGATCTACTCCCAAGATCCTCATCTATGATGACCTGCCAACTGATGCAAAGTAGCCAGACTCAAACAACTCAGTTCACTATGGAGCCCTTAAGGACAATTGGTCTCACCAAACCATTGGTGACTTTGAACACTGCTAAGATATTCCTCTGATTCTAGAAAATAGAACATTGCTCTTAGCTGAAGTACCACAGAAGGACCAGTTTAGATTAACTGAAGAAAATCTGAGCTAGTGTAAGCACCACCTCTAATCTACCATCACAGGCAGCAACAGAAAGGTCGGGGCAAGATTTTATAACAGGCAGAGAAGTATTGATGAATTTCCTAACATACAGATAATCTTACTATGTCCATCTGCATGTGATTCAAGGTTCTCTGTGAGAGAGAACATTCATTATTGGAGTGATAACTGACACAGCTAAAAAAAAACCAAAAAACCAAAAAAACACAAAAATCCCTAAAAATAGCTTCTAAGTTCAACAGTTTAGGGTATTCTCGCCCTGTATTTACAAAAGGATACCACTTTCCCATGTAACAAAGGATGTAATCTCCCCATATAAGCTATTTCTACTAATCACTGATACAAAGTAACTTCTGCTGTCTCACTACATCTGACTTTGAGCATACTCAAATGCTCATTTCCCCATAATTTAGAAATATTTGATGCATTGAAAAGAAAGCATTGAAAATAACATATCTGAGAATAGAAAGTTCTAATAGGATGATTTACAACCAAAAGTATTCTGTAACCTTTGCCTAACTAAGAAATAAAGGCTCTAAGTCTAATATTTAATTACAATTATATGATAGAAAGATGTTGCTTGTTTGTTCTCATAGGAAATTACTGCTCTGTTTGTTTGATAATTCAGTAGACATTCACTGGAAGTTAAACTTTTCATTAAAACTATTCTTCTCCAGTGTTCCTTTATTTAGGGCAGGAAAATGCTGAACTTACTTGCTGGCGCAGAATTTTTGTATCTGACCCTTTCCAACTGCTGTCAAAATTGAGAAGGCGGCTGTCTTCTGGAACAAAGCAGAAAGAGTCAAACACAGCATCTCCTGTAGGAGTTTAATTTATTTTTACATAAATTTCCAAGGGTTTTTTAGGTTTTCAGTAAAATTGAAGCCAAAACTATAGCTAAGAACATTTTTTTTAATAGTCTTCTAATCTAGGAATCATTATAATAATTTTAAGAATATTGCTCTTTTCCCTACCAGAACCAAAACCGTTTCAATCTTCCACTATACTACAGATCCTGATGTAACCCAGCTACTGTCCTGCATGTTTTGGGAACTTTATGTCATTTGAGGCTTTGTCATTGAACACAATTGTTTGACCTCTTGATCTAATCATAGTAGAGCTGAGATTGGAGCAGACCTTTAACACTGAGTCCCACCATTAACTGCAGCAAGCGCACTGCTAATCCATGTCCCTAACCTCTTTGTCTGCACAAGTTTCAGACACATCCAAGGATAATGAATCAACTCCCTTCCTGGGCTGTCTGTTCCAAGGCCTTACGACCCTTTCAATAAGCAAGTTTTTTCTAACGTCTAACCTATACTTCCCCGGGTGCAGCTTAAGGCCATTTCCTCTTGTGCGTATGTCCTCAAACACGGCAACAGAATGCTTCTAGGGCATAAATATTCTTATTTACTTCCCTCCACGACTCTAAGAGAGCAGGGGTCTTGTCCGTTTTCCACCCTTGAATGTAAGAAATAAGACTGGAGTTGGTTTAAAAACAAAACAGAGGCCCTGTAACTAACGCACCACTCATCCCGCCACAGACGCTTCTACCAACCCCCACGCCTCCCACCGTTCGCCCTTTCCGCCTTCGCGTTTCCTGTCTGCGTGGAGGAGGTTTGTCCCTGCGACGACGCCGTCCGTCAACGGATGTGGTAACCGTCATGGCGGCAGTTCTCTCAATGTCAACGGCGCTGAGGCATCTTATCGCCAGGAGTGGGGCCGCGGCGGCCCGCGTATTCCCGGCCAGGTAACGGGAATCACGGGCGCCACGCTGACACCGTCGTAGCCCGGGACCTGCTGCCGCGGCCTGCGGAGACGGTCGTACTACCTAGGAGGGTGACTCGGGCCCGGGGTTGCGGCCGACGGCCTCGGCGCCAGGCTCAGGGTGCCGCTCAGGGCCCCGCCGCGGGCGGGGGGCGACGGGCGGCGGGACTGAGGCCTTTTGAGCCTCTTGACGTGACTGTCCGTCGGTCCGAGTGGGTCCTGCTCCCTTCTCTCTGTAGCCGCCCGTCCCGTATCTTTGCGGTGCCCGGAGGTCTGAAGCAGGTCGAAAGGGCAAAGGAGCCCTGGCGTGGCGACAGCGTTAGCTTCGCTGCCAGGAGCCGAAGAGGCGATGCCTCCTTCCATCGCCAGCAAGATCTTCCCAGAGATTTGCATTCCGTCGCCCCGTTCTGTACCCTGTAGCTTGTCCTCTCGATCCGCTCCTCAGGATTTGTTGTGGGTTTTTTCCAGGGGTGATGTAGTTGCTTTTTAAGTGATTCTTCAAAATAATGCAGCAAATACTTGTATAATTTCTGCTGGAACTTTGTTGTTTGATTTTTGAACATAAGCATCTGTACTGAGTCCAGTACATGACAGAAGTTGAACTCATCTACTTGAAGATGAATGTGGGTTGTATATCTCAGTGCGTGTTATTAGAGTTAGTCTTTTGAAAGTCTGCCTTCTAAATAATTATCTGTTTAGAGGTTTTCCCTTGCATATACGCAAGATACTTTAAGTAATTTTTTAAAACCTGTGGGATTTTCCTCAAAACACACATAGAAAGATATTTCTGTACACATAGGTGAGAGAGAACTATGGACAACCTTTTTTCTCCACTGTTTGTGCTCTTGACTGTCTCATCAGTTACTGCTGCTTCATCTCTTTTACAATGGTGCCTGTTTTAACAGTGCTGGAGATTAATTCCCAGTCTCATAAAATGCTTTGGAATCTGTGAATATAAATGTAGAGATTCGTCTGTGCTAATGCACAAATTTACTGTTGTTTGTGGTGTGACACAACTGTTGCTTGTGCTATGTGGTAAACTGGATCAATCGATTGATTTAGGTTAAAAATAATTATGGGGTGTCTTTACGTTTTACCTCCTACCTTTAACGTGTTATTGCAGAACAAATAGTAGAAAATAGCAGGGATAAGAATGAACACATGGTAAAAAGAGGTCTGGACTCTTAAGCTGGCATTTCTTTAAGAAAATTTATTCCTTTAAATAATGCCTTAGATTCCTTCCCTGTGGCAGAGGGAGTCTGAAGATTTAGTCTGCCTTAATATTTTCAGTCAGAGGAAGACTGCAGAGGCTTGCCTAAAGGGAATGGAACTTAGCGCCTTACATTCCATAGGAGAGTGGCCTGATCATAAATCTGCAAGTTCCTTGCAAAGAACAGGCAGAGAAGAGCTCTATGAGTCACTCTTATTTAAGCAGTCATTGCATGTTGCAAGAGTAAGAATGGAGTTCTTCTTGCAGGAAAAGATGTTGCAGAATATATTTTTGCACTATGAAGTAATGGTTAAAGCTGCCATTCATGGCATAATTTTGGTGATTAATTATTGATAGAACCTGGCAATGAAACTTGCATCTTTCCTCTTCTTAGTTACAGTTTTATATGAAAAATATTGTTAGGTAGCTTCTGAAGACTGCCTGCTTGAGAGGGAGAATTAGGGTACAAAATTACAGAAAAGGATTTAAGGCTCTGAATTTTAAATTCTTCCTGCAGCTTATAATGAAGTAATAAAACTAGATAGAAGTGTGTGTGGGAGAAGGTATATCTTTTGCTTCCCTACTTTAAAACCTGCTTCTTGAAACCATTTTTTTAATCTATTTTCCTTTCTGGATACTTTATATACCATGTAATCCATTGTATTGTACCAGAAACATGGATGACTCCGTTATCAGAAATTTCAGTAGACAGGTAGGTGCCTAAGAGCTTGGTAATATAAGCATCCCATTTGTAGCTTTAATAGGTACTGCAAATGAATACATTTAAGATGGTTAAATTTGACAACAATTTAAAATGTATTGCTTAAATAAGTTAAATCCAAAGGATTAAATTTTAGGAGTAGTTAACGATTAACCAATTTAAGAACTGTCAAGTGATTTAGCAAAGTGAAGCAGTTACTTGATTATAGATTTGAATGACAAGATTCATGCTAGTTTACCTCAAGAGCTCTCAAACTGAAATGGCTGTCTGGAAGCTACTGGAAGGCAGGTGCTTGAAAAACCAACCGGAAGGTGTTTTCTGCTGGATCTTGTATTAACCAATAAGGTTTGGTCAGGGACGTTATTTTAGGCAGCCTTGTCTGTAGTGATCATCACATGGTAGAGTTCAGTGTTGTGAGGGGAATAAGCAAGGCAGTAAGTAGGATTTCAACTTTGGGCTTTAGGAGGGTTAATTTCAAAGACCTACTTGGAAGAGTCTTGTGGGCTGGAACTCTGGAAGACAGGGGGTTGTCCAGGCTGGTCAGTATTTAAACACTAGTTCCTTCCTGCTCAAGTTAAGTGCATTCCTTTGAATAGAAATCTAATAGAGGAGATAGGAGACCTAGGTGGATGAACATGGATCTTCTTGGAAAAATGCAAATGGCAGAGAGAAGTCCATAGGAAAAAGGTCTGGTAGCTTGAGAGGATTATAGAATCATTGTCAGTGTATGTAGAGACACCACATGGAAGGCCAAAATGGTCTTCAGATTAAATCTGTCGAAGTATTTTTCTGATGTAGAGAAGGCAGAGCAGACATTATGAGAGCAAAACATTCCTGATGAGGTATCTTAATTTGTTCTTCAATGTTTGGCATATAATATGGAGTTATTTATTTTAATGACATTTGAATACTTATTGTATTAAAAATGTGAAGATGGAGGTTTAGCAGCCATTTCATCAAGAGAAGCTTTAATAGACACAAGCAGACAGACTTTTAAGGTATGTTTGTATTCAAAGATTGCTAGTAAATAAGCAATGAAAGCTATTCTTAACGAGCTCTGTGGAGTTAATCATTGTGGGCTCAGAACTGCGGGTAACTTACTTGAAGTTTGGTATGTCTTTTAAAAATAGAACCATGGAACCATCAGGGATCGGAAGGGACCTTGAAAGATCATCTAATCCAATCCCCCTGCCACAGCAGGATCACCTAGACCAAGTCCAGGCAGGTTTAAAACATCTTCAGAAAAGGAGACCCCAAAAACCCCCTGGGCAGCCCCCTTCAGTGCCCCGCCACCCTCCCTGGGAAGAAGGCATAGAATCGGTCAGGGTTGGAAGGGACCACAGGATCATCCAGTTCCAATCCCCCTGCCATGGGCAGGGACACCCCACCCTATACCAGGCTAGCCAAAGACTCATCCAGCCTGTCCTTAAACACCTCCAGGGATGGGGCCCCAACCACCTCCCTGGGTAACCCATTCCAGGCTCTCACCACTCTCATGGTGCAGAACTTCCTCCTCACATCGTCTAAACTTACCCATCTCCAGCTTTGCTCCATTCCCCCTAGTCCTGTCACTACGTGAGATCCTAAAAAGCCCCTTCCCAGCTTTTTTGTAGCCCCCTTCAGATACAGGAAGGCCACAATGAGGTCACCTCGGAGCCTCCTCTTATCCAGACTGAACAGCCTCGACAAAGTCAGTCTGGCCTCATAGGAGAGGTGCACCATCCCTCTGATCATCCTCATGGGCCTCCTCTGGACACGCTCCAGCATGTCCACATCCTTCTTGTAGTAAGGGCTCCAGAACTGGATGCAGTACTGCAGATGGGGTCTTACTAGGGCAGAGGAGCAGAATCACCAATTTTTACCCCTCCGTGCTTATTTTGAGGCAGCTCAGGATACATTTGGCTTTCTGAACTGTGTATACATATTGCTGACTTGCGTCAAACTTTTCATTCACCAGTTCGCCCAGATCTTTCTTCTCTGGGCTGTACTCAATCCCTTGATTCCCTAGCCTGAGTTGATAATGAGGTTTGCTTGCCCTGACCCATGCATTAGACCTTGCAGTTGTCCTTGTTCACCCTCAGGAGGGTCACACTGGCCCGCTTCTGTAGCTTGAGCAGGTACCTCTGGATGAAACTATCTCCCTCAGGTGTGTGAACCTGATACCACTCAGTTTGGTGTTGTCTGCAAATGTGCTGAGGGTTGACTTAATCCGTGTGTCTGTGTCATTCATGAAAATACAAAACAGCAGTGTTCCCAGTACTAACTCTTGAGGGAAACCAGTTTTCACATATCTGCGTCTGGACATTTGAGACATTGACCACTGCCTTCTGGATGCAACCATCCAACAAGTTCCTCATTCGGTCAACAGTCTGCCCATCAGATCCAATTTGTAGAGTGTTAAAGGCTTTGCAGAAGTCCAGTTAGATGGTGTGTAGAACTCTTCCTTTGTCCACTGATGTAGTGAGTTCATCTTAAAATGCTACTAGATTGGTCAGGCAAGACCCTGCTGTGCTGAAGCCATGCTGGCTGTTTTTAATCATCTCCCTGTCCTCCATGCACCTTAGCAGAGCTTCTACTTCTAGCTTCTCAGACACACAGGTGAGGCTGACAGGTCAAGAATTTTTAGGGTCCTGTCTTCTTAAAATTAGTGCAGTGTTTTCTTCTAGTTCACTTGACTGCCATGACTTTTCAAATGTAGCTCTCAGAGCTCTGGGATGTATGTTATTGGATCCCAGTCAGATGATTGTGACCCTGATCTTCATGTGTAGTGGGAAGCACTTTGCCCCCCTTGGTCCCCCTCTTGTTCATCTTGGGAGGTGTGGGAAGATAGGCTGCCAATGAGGACAGACAAAAATGTTGAATATCTTGGCTTTCTCCTTTTCTGTTACCACCTTGCCAGTCACAGCTATCAGAGGGGACACAGATTATTTCACCTTCATTCCTGGTTGATATACCAGTAGGAGTCCTTTTTGTTGTTTACATCCCTTGCCAAAGTTAGCTTCAGCTGTGGCTTAGCCTTGATTCCGTCTCTCCACAACTAGATAGTGCCCTACATTTTTTCCAGGATACCTCCCCCTGCTTCTACTGCCTTGCAGTTTCTTCTTGCCTTTTAGTTTGACCAAAAAGTTGTGATTCAGCCATGCTGGTCTCTTTACTTCCTAGCCTGATTTCTTACATTTGGGGATCAAGAGCTCTGCATTCCGTAGAGTGTCATCTTTTTCTCCATTGTCCCTGAGGTCTCTTTCCCAGGTGGTCCCACTGAGTTAACTCCTTGAAGAGCTGGAAGTTTGCTTTGCTACATTTCAGGATTCTATACTCCTTGTCTGACCCATATCCTTCAGGACTGCAAACTCCATCAGTGTGTGAACACTGTATCTCAAGCTGCCTCCAATCTTTACATCCCTGATGAACAGACTTGTGTTGGTGTTTATCAGGTCTAGTATTGCATCTGCTCTGGTAAAGCTGTCTGTTGTATGCCTTGATGCACTCCAGGAGCCTCACTGCTTCTTTTCCAGCAGATGTTGGTTTGGTGGAAGACCTCCAGTAGGATGAGAGCCTGGAAGCAGGAGGGCTCCTCTAGCTGAAGTGAGAAGACTTCTCCAATAGGTTTCACTTGATCAGGTAGCCTGTAGTGGACACCAACCACCACCTTTGGTCTCTAATTGTTACCTGTAAGCTTTCAAAACTGCTTATGGCTATTCTTCACAGGCGGCTCTTCATATAATTACTTTGCATTAAACTGTTCATAATCTTTAAGAGTTTAACTGGTTTTACTAAGAATTTCATTCTGCTTTGCGAAGTATACGTCCAAACTCTTTTAAAATCACATCCTTTGTTGTTTCTAATAAAATACATTGTTGAACTAGTGGGAGGCAAGTAGAACAATTAACATAACCTTCTTTATATTTCAGTATTTCCTAGGATATGAATGGTATCTTTCTGTCTGGGTTTTCTAAGCCAACTTGTCCCCTTCTGGCAATATAAGGGTATGCTTAGGTAACATTTTGTTAACAAGACACTTTGTAATTGCAGTAATTTCTGTCTCTCTTAGTCTTCCCTTGACCTGAAGTAAATTGTCTTCTGACTCAACTACACAGACTGTAGGCAGCTCCAGAATGTGTGTGGGCAAACAATTTTTGCAGCTGCTTATTATAGTGAGTGTTAACATGGAAGATTTCATAAACAGCTTCTATTTATTCATTTTTAAATATCAGATTTTTTTGTAAAATATGTGATCTATCTTTTGTGAATGTGTATTCTGTATGAAAATAGTTCTTCTCATGTTGTAATTTGCTATCAGACTAAGAAATTTAGAATTCTACTAAATATTAGTGATGCTGTTTGTATGTGCTGTGGTGCAGCAGACACGCCGAGTGGTAGGGATGCCATTCAGAGGCACCTGAACAGACTGGAGAGATGGGCACAAGTCAGCCTCATGAGGTTTAACAAGACTAAGGTCCTGCATCTGGGGTGAGGCAATATTAAGCACAGATACAGGCTGGCGAGTAGCCCTGAGGAGAGGAACTTCGAGATGCTTGTGGACAAAAAGATGAACATGAAGCAGCGGTGTGCACTTCTGGCACAGAAGGCAAACAAAATCCTGGGCTGCATTAGGGGAAGTGTGGACAGCAGGATGAGGGAGGTGATTCTCGCCCTCTACTCCACTCTGGTGAGACCCCACTTGTACTGCGTCAGGTTCTGGAGCCCTTATTACAAGAAGGATGTAGGCCTTGTTACAAGAGGAGGGCCACGAGGATGATCAGAGGGATGCAGCACCTCTCCTATGAGGCCAGACTGACTTTGTCGAGGCTGTTCAGTCTGGAGAAGAGAGGGCTTCGAGTTGGCCTTATTGTGGCCTTCCTGCAAGAAAGCTGGGAAGGACATTTAGGATCTCAGGTAGTGACAGGACTAGGGGGAATGGAGCAAAGCTGGAGATGGGTAAATTTAGATGATGTAAGGAGGAAGTTCTTCACCATGAGAGTGGTGAGGGCCTGGAATGGGTTACCCAGGGAGGTGGTTGGGGCCCCGTCCCTGGAGGTGTTTAAAGACAGGCTGGATGAGGCTTTGGCCAGCCTGCTCTAGGGCGGGGTGTCCCTGCCCATGGCAGGAGGATTGGAACTGGATGATCCTGTGGTCCCTTCCAACCCTGACCCATTCTGTAACTTCTTCCCAGGGAGGGTGGCGGGGCACTGAAGGGGGCTGCCCAGGGGGTTTGTGGGATCTCCTTTTCTGAAGATGTTTTAAACCCTCCTGGACCTGGTTGGGGTGGGGGGTCTGGATAGGACTGGATGGTCTTTTGAGGTCCCGTTTGATCCCTGATGATTTTATTGTTCTATGATTCTAAGACAAGTGGCATCCTGGCATGTCTCAGAAGTAATGTAGCCAGCAGGAGTAGGAAGTGATTGTTGTCCTTGAGTCCTGTGTTAGGTTTTTGGCAACTCAGTACAAGAAAAACATGGTGCTGGAGTAATAAGAAGGGCAGCAAGGCTGGTGTAGGGTTTGCAGAAAAAATCCTTGTAAAGAGCAGTTGAGGAGTTGGAGCTATTTACTCTGAAGAAAAGGTGGCTGAAGGGAAACCTCACTGCTATATACAGCTACCTGTAGAGTAGTGGGTGTTGGTCCCTTCTCACAAAACGCAAGTGATAGGACAAGAAGAAACTGCCTCAAGCTACACCACAGGACAGTTTAGATTAGACTTTAGGAAAAGCTTCTTTATTGAAATGGTCAGGCTGCCAAGGGAGGTTTCTTAAATTGCCATTCTTGAATGCGTTTAAAAGTTGTGTGGCTGTAGAGCATAGGGTCATGTTTTAGCAGTAGGCTTGGTACAGTTATGTTAATAGTTGGAATTGTTTATCTTCTCCATTAAATGATTCTGTGACAACCAGCCTTTTGTTGCAGAGGATAACTGATTATTTTTTAATATTTTCAGTAGTTTTTAGTAGAGATTTTTATGGCTACTGCACATCAGCAATATTCAGAAATAGCATTTTCCATTATAAAAACAGAGATGAATATTGTGGCTATATAAAAACCTAAGAGTAAACAAGTTTCATTAGAACCACTCTGTTTTAAATGAAAAATAAATGAACAGAGCTTTTCATGCAATAGCTTTGACTTATGTCATATGTTAAGGCAGTTTTTCTATGTGCTGCCTGTTATCTGAAGGGAAATTCTGTAGTAGTGATGTTTTGCCTTATGTCAGTACTGACTGTGCCTATCAGAGAAAGAGACAAATACTCTGAATGTTAAGTAAACTACAGTTCAAGAATAATGTTTGCATTTAAGTACCAGTTTTGCCTTAAGGGTTTATTCCACTTTAGAAAAGAGTAAGCAATAGCTAGGCTAGCAGTCTTTTTTTCAGAGAGCTAGTAGCTGCTCAGATAGTAAAATGATGAATAGACTAGCAAGAAAAAAAAATAGTGTCAGTGGAAGATGAAGAGGTCACTGTGTAAGAGTGCAATAGAATACACAGTGTAGCTGCTGATGTTATTCTCAGATATGAGTTCTGCAAAAATGATTGTGAGCCCCTCAGTTTAAGAAGGATGTTGAGGTGCTGGAATGAGTTCAGAGAAGAGCAACTAGAATGGTAAAGGGCCTGGAAGGTAAGCCCTACAAGGAGAGGCTAATGGACATGGATCTGTTTAGGATGGAAAAGAGGAAGCTTAGGGGTGATCTTATTGCTGTCTGTAACAATTTAAAAGTTGGCTATAGTCAGGCGAAGGTCAGGTTTTTTTCTCCCTAGACACTGGAGACAGGACAAGGCGTCATAGTTAGTCTTAAGCTCCATTGGGGGAGGTTTAGACTTGACATTAGAAAAGGTTTTTCACTGAAAGAGTGAACCGATTTTGGAACGGGCTGCCCATGGAGGTGGTTGAGTCACCGTCTCTGGAGGTGTTCAGGGTTAGTCTGGATGAAGTGCTGAGTGGCATGATCTAAATATTAGATGTTAGGATAACTTGTTTAGTTGGATTTAGGTTGGACTGGATGATCTTGAAGGTCTTTTCCAGCCTCATCATTACTGTGATACTGTGTTTACGTTAATAAATAATGATAAATGGCAAGAAGATAAAGTAAGGTAATTGTGGTACAACAGGACACTCAAGCTTTCTTTAAAGTAGACTTTGGTTAAATAGTTCGGCAGTTTCATTCTGTTACCCTTGTAACACACATTAATTTATCCTTCATCAGTTTGAAGAATTCTTGTCCCAAGATTGCAGATGCTGATGCAGTACTTTTTAAAATAAAAGACTTTTTTTCAAAATCTGTGACATGTAATTGTTACAGGCACTTGCATGCAGAATAGCAGTTAAAGCTCTGAAGTGATATTTTCATTAAAACTTGCATAAGTTATACAGTGCACCCAACCATTTGTTTTGAGTTAAAGTCAGATGTGTATTATAGAAGCTGTCTGATCACACTGGTGGCCACAATAAGAAATCTGTATGGTTACACCTTCTTAAAAAGAGGTAAGATTAAAAATTGGTCATTGTGCAGTGAGTACCTAAAAATTAGCTCCTGTGCTTTAGTTGCAAAGTAAAGAAGCAGAAAACCAAGTGCAGATATAGAGAATGCAGTGGAAGAAACTGAAACTGATAGAAATTCATGTCTAACAAACTGTCAGGGACTGGCAAGGCTTGGTTGTTACTGATGGGAAACTGGAAGCTGAAAGTAATCCCAGCAGGGATGGTGCACTCACTGACCAGTTCATAGCATCTGACATGAGGATTGCTGGGTGCTATTAATAAGGTCTATCAACAATCCCAGACATGGCAAAATCATGAGCAAGGTCCAGTGTTTATCTGGAGAGTGCAGCCAGGAGTAAAAGGAAGCAGAGACAGGTTTGGAGACAAGTTGTATTGTGTGTCTGAAGTTGATCCAAGTCTGACCATAAAGGTCTGAACAGGACTGGAATCACACTGCAGCTTGGGTGACAGGTCTGCCCATGCTCAGAGGCAGGAGCCAGGGCAAGTTCAATTAATGATGTCACTCTGGCAAGGTCTGAAGAACTCAGAGCTGATCCTAAGTGGAGATCCAAGACCACAGCAAAAGACTGTTCATGGAGGCTATGGGTGAGGCTGATCATGGCCATTAAGACCTGTTAGTGCCCATGGAATCCTGGTGTGTGGTCTGACAGAGTTTGTTTTCAAACTGTTAATATTAACACATGTGCAGACTTGAAAGCTCAAATTCTACTTTTGAGTGTAAGGTCACACCATTGGTGTATCTTCTCTGCACGTAGGCAAAGATGTATTGAAGTGCTTTATTAAAGAGTAAGGTGTTTTATATAATTGAGAGTAGCTAAAGTACCTGATAACTGTGGACTGTCTATTGAGGATAAACAGGAAATTGAAGAGTTAGGTGATTGAGAACAAGGCACAGTTGACAAAGTAAGAGTGAAATAAAATCATGCAATAATATTAGCTATATTACACCATTCTCATCTAGAACAATTGCTGAGAGTACAATTCTGAAAAGTGACCTGCTTCTGTATGTCACTTACCATTTGAGTCATTTGACTGTCTCTAAGTGGCTTTGATGCAGTACTACAAAATAAATGGGTAGCTCTGAAATACATGTTTCCATAGCTGCTCAGCTGATAGCCACACAACTTCATTGACTTTCATGAGCTAAGGTGTAGTTTTGCACTTTTAAACAACTGTGTTCTGTACTATAGTTTGGTCATTTACAATTCAAGTGTTTTAGGGCATTAAATAAGAAATAAGTTGCCTTTATTTAATGTTGTGTTTTGTCTTGCTACTTTCTTAGATAATTAGAATAAATGTTACTTAAGCCTGTAGTAGTCAATTGAAAGGCTAAATCAAGAGGAAAGCATGAGTATGAAATTCAGGATCATACTGTACCATAAACGAGTTTGCAGACACAGGGGAGTCTTTACTCTTTTATTCTGTTTAACTTTACATGATTCAGAGGCTTTTGTTAAAAATGCATAAACTTCCCTAAGACAGAGGTGGGTTGTGGAATGTTAGTTTCATTCCTTACAGTTTTGAAATGGAACCCTTTGACTTTTGTTGCTCTTACTATAAAGAGAGCACAGTTTGTAGCTATTGTTGCATGAGTGTCCAAACGTGTATGTGTGGGGAGAAGTTTGACATTTAAAAAGCACAAACAGATCAAATATGTCACCTGTGTATTATGTCTCTGCTCTTTACATAACATTTTCCTCTTTTAAATTTTACTAGGCTTTCTAAACAGACAATGTAAAATTCAATTAATAGTTGATAAGGACTGTGCAGCATTTGTAGTAGTATCTGCCTTTTGGCTGACTTGCCCACAACACATTTCCACTGTTTCATGGGGAACCTACTGTTCATAGATTGTTACCTGAGGTTAATTCCTAAGATTAGCTCTTCTGGTAGTGTGCAAAGTACTGCTGATACGCAACTGTTGAGGTGGCAGTAGATCAGAGCTCCTACCACCAGACAGCAGTCATTACAGATTATGTATTCTGTTACTGAAAAAATAGTGCACCAGATGAGCTTTCCTAATGAATTTTATGATTTCTACTACAAAGATAATAATTTTTCTGGGAGTATTTTTTTCTTCATGTGTTAAGCCCTTCTCTGAAATTTTTTTTTCTTCATGTGCTAAGCCCTTCTTTGAAAATTTTTCTAGCCTGTTAGCTGTTACCTGGGAAGAGACCATTGTCATACTTACAGTCATATACATAGAAGCACTGGTATTATTCTATGCAAGAGTTGAGTTGCAAATAATGACTGAGTTTACATCCAAGCACACTGAGAAACAGTCTGGTATCTACCTGAGACCTGCAGAGAACTGCTTCAAGATGTGCAGCCCTCTTTTGCCGGTGTGCTGATTTGAACCCAGGCTAGCTCAGTGGATTTTTTCCTGTAATATTACTGATCTGAAGCTGTTTTCATTGTGTATATGCATGTACCATGCAAGCACTCACCTAATTAATACTCCTGCAAGGCATTGCACTCAGAAGCCTGGTGGATATGTGTGAAGCTCTGCAGGAGTTTGCTGGTCCAGCCTGTAATAACTTTCAGGCTGTTGTGAAGCTTTCTGAAAGATTTGTTATGAGCCTGGTATCATCAGCAAGATTTGACTGGCTAGAAGGCAGCTCACATGGGCCTTGTTTGAGCCATGACTGTTTTGTACTCAAAGTCAGAGCCGATTTTCCTCATTCCATGTTGAACCTGAGAATATTGGTTCAGTGGGGGAAAACTGGTGGAGAGTAACTCCAGCTGTGTATTATTTGACTTTTATCCTAGGGATTTGGAATGTGATGAGTGCATGTAGTGCTCTGGTCCTTGTTGTATTATGCACAAATGCTCACTGCAACAGGTCCTATGATTGTGCTGGAAGAACTGTGGCTGTGTTTTCATAGTGCTGTGATCTGTAGATCTGTTAATTAAATTATCCCACATACATGAATATTTTAAGTAGAACCCAAAATAAGTACAATTTGAGATTTTTTTTTTCTTAGTGAAGTATTTGCTACTTAAAAATTTAACTTACTTAGTATTTCAAAAGGCAGGTGAACTTGACATTTAGGTTTGAGCATGCAAATGGCGTTACAAGCCACAGGTTAAATGCTTAAAGTTATTTTCATGTTTATTCAGTACATATATATGACCACTGCTTCTGCTCATAATGCAGATTTACCTAGCAGAAAAGCACAGTCAGTTCCTGCCCAGTTTTCCAAACACACCTGGGGAAAAAAAATTTTGCATATGAGGTTTCTAACAAATAGAAGTAATGTTTATGTACTTACAGACAAGAGAGGAGCCTGCCTTGGTTGATGAGGACTGAGTTATGGATAAGTTGAGCAAACTGGATGTACAGAAATCCATGGGCCCTGATGGGATGCACCTGCATCTGCTAAGGGAGACAGCAGACGTCATTGATACGCCACTCTCCATTATCTTTTCTAAGTCATGGGCATCATGACGGGTGCCTAGGGACTGGAGATTAGCAAATGTCACTCCAGTTTTCAAAAAGGGTAAGAAGGAGGACCCAGGTAACTCTAGACCAGTCAGCCTCACCTCCATCCCAGGAAAGGTGATGGAACAATTTGTCCTGGACACTATCTCTAGGCACATCAGGGACAAGAGGGTCATTAGGGACAGTCAGCATGGCTTCATTAAGGGGAAGTCATGCTTGGCCAACCTGATAGCCTTTTCTGAGGTCATAACCGGGTGGATAGATGATGGCAGAGCGCTGGATGTGGTGTGTCTTGACTACAATAAGGCATTTGACACAGTCTCACATGGCATCCTTGCAGCCAAACTGAGGCAGTGTGGACTGGATGATTGAGTAGTGAGTGGGATCGTCAGCTGGCTGCAGGATAGAAGACAGAGAGTAATGGTCAATGGGACAAGAGTCTAGTTGGAGACCTGTATCTCGTGGAGTCCCTCAAGGATCTGTACTGGGACCATTCCTCTTCAATCTATTCATTAATGATTTGGATGAAGGATTAGAGTGCACTGTCAGCAAGTTTGCTGATGACACGAAGCTCGGTGGTGTTGCCACCCCAGCAGACCTGGATAGGCTAGAGAGCTGGGCAGAGAGAAACTGAATGAAGTGCAGCAAGGGTAAGTGTAGAGTCTTGCATCCGAGTAAAAACAACCCCAGGTACCAGTATAGGTTGGGGACTGACCCGTTGGAGAGCAGTGTAGCCTTGGCTGAGTTGGGTGCCATATTCTTTTTATTCAGTATTTAATGTCTTCATGTGGCCATATGCTGTGAAGCTTACATTAATCCTGATAAAATCCATAATATTAAAAAATATTTCCTTTCTAAAAATTACCTATTGAGCGTACTGAATGGTTCATCATGGTCTCTTCTCCTGCATATATGTATAGTCACACTCACTGGTGCTCTGGTTATTCAGTGTCTGACTATTTGAAACAAAACTTTTATACTTTCTTCTCAATGACTGCCTTTGTTTGTCATGAGGCATATTAGTTTTTTTAAAAGATTTTGTTTTACCTCTGAGCCATGATCTGTTTACCTGTGCTGTTTTACCTGGTTTTCTTTAGTCTGTCTCCAGCAATTTACCAAAAGGGGGTGCTAGCAGATCAAAGGAGCCTTTTTTTTTTATGTAATTAATTAGACCTCAGTGACCAAATTATATCAGGTAAATACAAGTTTTCGCATTGGGTTTTGTGTAACATGCCAATCACAGCATTACATTCTGTGGGCAGTAAATTTTTATGCTTTGTAAATTGGCTGCCTCTTACCTTCCACTAGGCTTGTGGAGGATTTTTCATTACATTTCCATCAGCTTCATGGTAGGCACTATCTTCTTTAAGACTTCCACTTATTTACTGTTTATGCAGTTAAAACCCAAAAGCAAAGGGGTGGGGGGGGTGGGGGGGGAGTTATGCTTATGTTATTTAGAAGGTATTTGAGAAGAAGATTTGTAGAGTTTTATAAATTGAATACAGATATCCAAAGCTACTGAGATAAATGGTAAATGCCTGTACCTTAAAACTCTTCATTCTGATACCATGAAAGAATTTAATCATCTAGATCTTTACTGTTTGGTTTCTGTAGTTGAACTGAATTGGTTAATGGCATCAACAGAGCTGGGGTCTGTAATCTAAGAAGAGGAGAAGACACATAAGTATGTACCTTCCAACAATGAACTGTACTGCATCCTTATCTCTGGGCAGCCTGTTGCAATGCTGCATCACCCTTACTGTGAAGAAGTTCCTTCTGAAATTTCTATGGAACCTCTTGTGTTCCAGCTTGCATCCACTGCCCCTTGTCCTATGACCTCATGACCTTGAGAAGAGCCTGGCTCCATCCTCCTGACACCCACTCCTCACATATTTAGAGACATGAATGAGGTAACCCCTCAAACTCCTCCAAGCTCAAGAGACCCTGCTCCCGGAGCCTTTCCTCATGTGCACTGTGGTAGAAAAAACAACCACAGCCTTTTTAAAAATTTCTGACACTGAAACCTAAAAATACAATTGAAATTTATTTTTTTAATAGCAGATATTAAAGTAGTATTCATGCTGAAGCTGGACTGTGATCAGAGTGGTGATAAAGGCAAAACTAAAGATACTACACAAAGTTGCATTTAAAGGGGACTGTAAAAATTAGTATAACAACATCTGAATAAATGTTAGAAATTATTAAATGGTAGAGTATAAAATTATCCTAGAGGATAAAATTGATCCTGTTTAAAAAGTGTGAATGGCCAGCACAGTAGCACAGACTGGGGAGAAAATGACACTTTAATAATGAAATGGGAAATTGAGTGGTTTTTTCTGCAGCCAAAGATGCTGTGCCAAGTTACCTATGCTTGTAGAAGTATCCATACTTGTATGACAGACTAACATGAAAACAAAGAAGGAATCTTCCATTAAGAGCATTAAGAGAGTGATTAGGAGATTGGAGAGAGTGGAAGGTGCTTGAGGAGGAAGAGTGTGATGCCATTTTCACGTGAAGGAAGAGGGCCAGGAAGACCAGCTTCAGCAAGAAGAGATTATTACTGAGTCCCTGTAGCCTAAGTGTGGTATATTCAACAGCCATACAGCCAGGCCTTCATGAAAAAAGGACTTTTTAGAAACTAGAACTTGTGAAGGTTTAGTTATAATTGATGAAACCGCAAATTAGATTAGTTACATATCTTAATGTGGAATACTGTGGAAAAGTATCTGCAAGATCAAAGGTAGAGATGATTTGTTTACCTTAACTTCTGCCTACTTAATTTTGAAGGGTTTTGTTTTAAGAGGCTAACTGCTCTAATAAAGTGAGGCTTTTACATTTAATAACCTGCTTATTGAGGAGCTCTATATAAGAAAAATGTTAGGGCACATCCACAGCAGAGCTGTGATAGCTTGGAGACTCTTTACACTTAACTGCAAAGTTTCTGAATGTAAAAATTATATTGCTTGTCTATTTATTATTATTGTTTTATGCACAATATTTTTGGATAAGTTTGATTACTCTTGAAAACAGAATAAGAAATGGCACTTTCTGCTCTTGAGGCTTCATCCCAAGATGTTTCAATAGGAAAAAAAATAGCATCAAAAAGAGACAAAGTGGGATAATGAGAACCCGTATTTCTTACAAAGAGAAAAGAAGAAAGCAGGTTACCCTTTCAAAGGTCAATAGCAGAAAGGAGGAGAACCTTGTGAGAATGAAACTATAGAATTATGTTTTAAACTTGCATGAAAGTTACCTGAAGGTAACAAGGTAGATGTGGGCTGAAAATTTTTTACTAATTAAATTACATTAAAAAAAATAATAAGTCACTTAAGTGGTTTAGATGTTGCATTCATTTAATTTGATGATGAGATAAATGCCATAATGTTTATACAAATTCTAAGGGGAAGCCTAAGTAGTTAAATTTGAAGAATTTTGAAAAGAGAAGATTGTGTGGAACAGTTCTGGTTCCTGGTTATCTCCTCAGTTAAGTGCTTGACACTAGGAACATGCTTGCAGTGAAACCTGTTGAAAATTAAGCACTCTGGGAATTAAGCAACACTCTTGCTATCTTTTGAATAGCAGTATTTCAGGTTGATGATATTTCAGACTTGCTGTTATTTCAAAGATCCAGGTTCCTTTCCTATGAGAAATAAACCAGATAGAATTATGAATCATGGAATTGTCATGGCTGGAAGGAACCTCCAGCATCATAAAGTCCATCCCTTAGTGCAACAACTCCCTAACCCCTAGACCATGGCCTCAAGTGCCCTATTTACTTGTTTTTTAAACACCTCCAAGGATGATGCCTCCACCACTTCCCTGGGCAGTCCATTCCAGTGCACAGCCACTGTCTCTGTAAGGAACTTCTTCCTAATATCCGATCTAAACTTACTCTTATGCAACTTGAGGCCATTTCCTCTCATCCTGTCATTAGTAATTTGGGCAAAGAGGCCAGCACCAGCCTTGCTACAACCTCTTTTTACGTAGGTATAGAGAGCTATGAGGTCTTGTCAGCCTCCTCTTCTCTAAACTAAATAACTCGAGTTTCCTCAGCTTAATCTTTGTGGGGCCTGTTTTCCACACCTCTCACCAGCCTTGCTGCTGTTCTGTGGACCTGCTCCAGCACCTCAGTGTCCTTCTCATACTGTGGTGCCCAAAGCTGGACACAGCACTCAAGCTGCAGTAAATAACAGCCTGTCATCTGTAAAGCAATTCTAATGGTTTATGTAGTTTTACACAGACTCCCACATGGACTTAGGGTTCACATACCTAGTCTAGGCTAAGTGCCAGTTATCAACCACTTTTCAAATAGAAAGTTCTTAAGGAAAGTGTGTTCTTTCCAACCCATTGCAATCCAGGGATGGACAGAAGGCTGAGCCTTCTGTAAGTGTACAAGGTTGCAAATTTCTGTAGCAGTTGGGCTTTTTCCAGCATGGTGTAGTCAAGAGACATGGCTTTAAAAAATGATGAAGAGGAGCAAATTCAACATGGGTTAATAAACCGTCTGTCAGCTTTTGTGAAAAAGATAAAATGTTACGGAGAGCTGTAAGGTGTGATGCCTTGCAATTTATCTCTGTTAACAGAGACATGTTGTGAAAAAAAAATGGGTTCCTTCTGTGTAGAGGCGTCTCAGAGAGAGAGTCTGCCCGGAATTTTTACACTGCTCTTCCCTCTTAGCTATAGTAGTATGAAATCCATTTAATTTCTTTTTTTCTGCCAATACACTAATTCCCCAAATGAGCAATCATGTACGTAAGAACAGTGTCAAGTGGCACAGTGCTAAATTAAAATGATTTTTGGAAGGACATGGCACCTATACTTTCCAAAGCTGATTTAATGCTTTTTCAATTGAATAAAGAAAAAAAAGTAAAAAAAAACCCCAAACCTAAATTCAAAATCAGTTATGCTAAATTTTGTTCCAAGTTATGTTTCTATTACAAGAAAATGTATTATTCTGATCAGCCTTATATACTTACATCCTTGCATACTCAGGTATTACATATTCACCAGACCTATCCACAAAACAAGATTCAGAGAATTTCTTGATTATTTTCTATCCAGAAAGATAACAGTGAATTATATAATAAAATATGGTATCAAAACATAACCAGATGCCCTTTTTTTGGCCATTTATCAAGTAATGTAAACATTATATCACATGAATTTTTAAAAGACCTGCTACTTTGATACTAAAACTTCTGTAGTCTCAGAGAAACTACATTTTCTATTACAGTGTCTTTGCTTCATGTAAGGTTGGAAATATTGTGGCTTCAGCTGCTTACCACTGGAACTCGAGTCTAGTGCTGCAGTTCTGAAGCCTCAGAAGAGCCCTTCTGAATGGTTCTGAAGAGCCATTGCTGTCTATTGTGTTTTTATGGTGTATTGTTTTAGAAGTACAAATGAAAAAATGGCAGCTGTGTTGAGCCAGAATCTCTCTGAGACAGCAATTCTGAATTAGCAAAGTAGTTATCATTGCAACATTAATGAGATTCTTGTGCACCCTTGTACTTAAAAACTTCAACTGGTTCTTCAAAGTACTTGCCTAGAAAGAGTCAGTCATTTTAAAAAGGAGTAGATGTTTTTATGCATGTCACAAAGCTGGGTGATTCTATAAACTTTACACCTCAAGGGTTTCCATGGCTTAGCAGAATACAGTAGAAGTTAACACTATTTTATGTTTACACGTTTTGGGATGATTTCTTGCCTTTTATCTGATCCTGAGACACCTTCCGTGTTATTGACTATCCAACAGTTGCAGTTTATGTGGTGAGGTTCTGGCTTGGATAGTATTTGAGATTCTCCTGAAGACTTGGAATTTGAAAGGTTATAGTGTATTTGAAGACAGCACTTACAGATGGTGTCCACAAGACCTAGATAAACATTACTAAAAACATTAAATTGCTGAAGTATGGTTGTAAGTATCCCACTGAAAAATCACCGAAGTTCATTTGCATCTGCAAACATGTCTTAAGTTGTCTGTATCCTTGAATTTGAAATGACCTTAATTAAATGTGAGGCACACTATTAGCTCTGAGAATAGGGCTTTTTGGCTTTTTTCACTTGTTCATATTTTGCCAAAAGACAATTTGTAACCAAAGGGCCTAATCCTGACATTAATGGCATAATGCAAATTAATTCAGTGATGTGGAATTGGATTTCTTATTTCCATCTGTACTTTACAGGTTTAGTAACTACACAACAAGATTTATCATGACTTAACTACTACTATAGTAATGAAGCAAAATAACTGAGCTTTGCCTGGTAAATGTTTGACATTTTTGTTGAATTATCAGCTTAGGATATGTTTTTGATGGTTGTTTGTTTATTTATTTGCTTTTCATTTCTAACGTAATATTTTTAAAAGCCCAATATTCTGTTGTTTAAGTGTAGAAGTGAAGCTTTACAAAGAGATTAAGGATTTTTTTCCTCTGATGCCTTGATTTTAAGGATCAGAGTTCCAGGAGGCTTGCAGCAGCCTTGTTTTTTTCCGTCGGTTCGTGACAAACCAGCTACTGTACTTTCATATAGAGCAGTACAGTCCTTGCCACTGGCAGTCTCTCTGTGACAGAGAGCCTGTAGGCTGACATAAAGTGCAGCCTGTTGTGAACTGCTAAATGGGAGTCTGCCAAAAACTCAGCAGACAGAACTAATTGGGGAGAAAAAGGATTTTTGTGCCCTCATCTCTCCCTCTTCAATTTTTTTTACAAGACGGATATTGTTAAAGTAACTTGTTTATGTAAGATTTGTCTGCCTCTATTTTCTCATTGCATGAATCATTTTTTAACTTCAAGTCTTGCACTGCAGGTCACTGAGCACTTCCACATGGCGGCTGGCACAGGACCAAACTCGAGACACGCAACTCATCACAGTTGATGAAAAATTGGTAAGGATTTTCTACTGCATACTGCTATGATACAGCCTTCAGGGATATTTCTGCACAATAGGCATTCAGTACAGTATTCTGCGTTCTAGGAAAGCTGTACAAATGTGAACTACAAAGCAACAAACCTTCCTACATTTTAAAAAGAAAGACTTTAGTGAAACATAATTATATGAAGGAAATGTGGCATTCAAAATGTTAAGCAATATAAAATTATGAGTACTTTGTTTATTATCCTTCTATGACCAAGTACCAGTGTGAACTGTAATTTTTACTGGTTTGTTCCTTTTGAGATCTAGGTATATTTTATGTGCAGTGAAATTATACAGAATTTGCTAGTTTCCTGAAATTAGGACCCATATTACTGAAGAAACTGTTTAAAGAAGCATCATGCAATATTATTGTTACTATGCATGTATACTCGTTTTTTGAATATGCATGAAGGTTAGATTACAACTAGGAACAAATGCATAACATTCTTCTGCTAATCAGTAGCAGATCAGAAATTTGGCAGTCTTTTCTTGTGAGTTCTTCCATAATGTGTGGTCTGTTACTCTACATGCAACCTGACACTTATGTTTACATTATTCAATAGTATAAATTTTGTAAGACTTCTGGGGGGGAAAGCATCACACCAGAAACATGCTCTTCATTGGTTTCTGTATTGCTTTTGAATCTTCAGGAATGCAAAAATTCCCATTGTATTTACAGTTTATGTTGTATTTACTTTATTGTATCCCCGAAGATGTATTAACAACTTAAGAAATACTTGGAATTCATATTTATAATTTGAACATTTGTAATGATAACTACAAGTTGAGACAGCTGAATAATAAGCTCTCAGAAAAAAAAATGCACCTGATTTAAAAAATCTTCAGAGCACTTTATTCTCACACTTTTAATATAGTTGCAATAATCCACTCACATCTAAGAAAATCCCCTCAGTTCCTGTGTGAACTTTTAGCAGAATTTAAAAACTAATACTATAGTTTTAGGTTTAAACATTACAAAATACCCTACTGCATTACAGCAGCAGTCTTATCTTACTACTCTAGTTGCACAACTTAGGATTCAGGAAATTTAATTTAATGTGCAGGATTTCATGAGTCACTGTGCAAATAAGGCTGACCAGGTCGTTTGGCCTACACTTTCCTAAATTAATTCATGATTGTGTTTGATTATTGTAGCACTGTCCTTTAACATTAAAAAACAAATAAATCTAGAGGTTTTATAATGGCTCCTGAACTTAACAGTACCGTGTTTCCTTGTTGTGGGCTTAAGTAATGGATAGTAGTCTCAGAAGGAGGCTACAGTGACAACAGACCTATTAAGTAAATAGTAATTTGTCTTCCATTTTATATTTAAATCTACGTTACCCTAAGATAGGGTAGATTATTACCTAATCTAGCTATTAGAGTTTGTATTTCCATGTGAGTTTAAGTGATACCAGTTTGAAATATACCTATTCTGTTCTCCTAATGTTAATGAATTTTAAAGGAAGTAATTATTTTTAGTGTCTACTATCAAGTCAAAGATGCTCATATCATAGTTCCTGGATTGTTGAGGTTTTTAGCAGCTATTGAATACTTTTGTTTCATTTTCATTCATATTCATCCAAGTTACTAATTGCTCAGTTTTTTTCAAATCTTAACTTTAATGTCAGATGGAATGCTATTTTTCTTGAATATTGTGCATGTAGTTGCACAATTTAGATACACAGGTTTTATCCCCCAAGTTACTGTAGGGTCTGAAACAGAATTATAGAGACGTAGAATATTATTTTTAAATTTTCTTTTGCAGACTGAAGATTTTTTTGAGAAATTTCCATAGTGCCATAAAATATCTAATAATGAATCTTCTGTTAGTGGGCAAAAATATATATCCCATTAACAAGGAAAGTCTTCACAAAGAGGTTTGGTGTGATTTTCAACTCATGCAGGTTTAAAGAAGTTGTCTATTTACCTGCTAAACCTCATGAAAAAGTAGTGTACTGTATCAAATCATGTTAGTTTGTTGGAATATGTTTTCTAATTTTAAGTAGAAATAATTGCAACCATTAAAACTAATTTAACACATTACATAGATTTTCAGTTTTTTAAACACAGTTGCTAAGCATAAAATCATTATTTATGTGCAAGTTTTGATGAAACGGTATTCCACAAGTTGATGCTTAACTTCAAATTAAAAAGACCCCTTCATTTGTGTTACTGTTAGGTTATAAATCTTCGATTAGTATTTTGTTGCCTGTGTTATACTTTTTTTTTTAAACCATGGTATCACTTTATGGGTGGTTTGTATGTCCATGTCAGAAAGAAAAGTCAATGATAAATATAAGATGGGAGGGATCTGGTTGCACATTTCTTGTCTTAGTCCTCTTGTAACTTACTATGAAATGGAAATATTTTATGAGTTGATCTTTACAAGACTATTAAAGTAATGCTTTTAATGGGATTAAGTAATAACTGTCTGCTTCCAGTGCTTTTGTAGACTTTGTAGTCCTATGCGTATGTGTACATTATAGAACTTGACAGGGATTCCTTTGAATTATCCAGAGTCACAGTTCATTCTACAAGTACTAAAATTTTCCCTGTCTTGGGAAACACAAGTAAAATAGAAGGGGGAAGAACACCCAGATGTTGAATTGTAAGCCGTACACACAGAATCACAGAATGTGGGTGCAAGGAACTTCTTCACAGTGAGGGTAACAGAGCATATTGGAACAGGCTGCCCAGGGGATTGTAGAGTCTCCTTCACTGGAGATGTTTAAGACCTGCCTGAATGTGTTCCTGTGCAGCTTGTGCTAAGTGGTCCTGCTGTGACAGGAGGCTTGGACTAGATGAATTGTCGAGGTCCTTTCCAATCCATAATAATTCTGTGATTCTATGTTCTGTGGAACCTCCTGTGTTCCAGTTTACACCCGTTACCCCTTGTCCTGTCACTGGATGACAATGAGAAGAGCCTGGCTCCATCCTCCTGACACCCACCCCTCACATACTTACAGACATTAATGAGGCCACCCCTCAGCCTCCTCCAAGCTCAAGAGATCCAGCTCCCTCAGCCTTTCCTCATAAGGGAGATGTTCTACTTCCTCCGTCATCTTCATTGCTCTACACGGGACACCCTTCACCAGCTCTGTTTCCTTCTTGAACTGTGGGGCCCAGAACTGAATACAATACTCCAGATGTGGGCTCACCAGGGCAAAGAAGAGGGGGAGGAGAACCTCTATGATCTAACTGATCCCTTCTAATCCAACCCAGGATGCCATTAGCCTTCTTGGCCACAGGGGCACATTGCTGGCTCATGCTCATCCTGCTGTCCACCAGACACCTCAGTCCCTTCTTACTGCAGCCCAGCATGTGTTGAATAAAACAGAAAAATAAGTTTATAATGAAATAGTAGAAAATATATTAGTCTACGCCATATAGATTTTTCATATTTAAGTGGGATTTGTGAATATAAAAGCTATGAAATGCTCAGCTTTTATAGAATACATTGAAGAAATTATACCTTGTTTCAGTTACTAGCTGTTTTCAGTGAATGTTGAGTGAAATAACAAACAGTTAAACCCATAGAAAATAGCATAAAAAAGTAACAAAGCTAAACAGAAATTCAGTTCTTGCCTCACAGTTTTAATCTCTGGTTGCCAATTAGGTCATATTCCAAGAGTCTGGACAAATAGCTGTGTGAAAAGTAGTCTCTCAAGACTTTGCTTGCATTAGGAAATTTGGGCTATAGAGGACAAAGGCTGTCAGCAGTAAATCTCCCTCAGGTGATGTTCCAAATGAATTAACTGTTTGTGTCTATGGAATAGCTAGTTCCCATCATCTTTACAAAAAGCTTCAATGGCTTTGCCTAAAATGGTCATTTGGACTCTTCTACATTACTGTGATTTGTTTGAATTGTAATTACTGGGGTAAATCAATACTGTTTGTTGTAGCTAAAAGTTGTTGTGAATGGAGTTAAATCCAGTTTGCATCCAGTCATGAATGTTGTCCCCAGGCCTCAGTATTGAGACCAGTTCAGCTCAATACCTTGCTGAATGAGCTGGATGAGAGGATGGAGTGCACACTCAGGAAGTTTGCAAGCAACACCAAGTTGGGTAGGAATGACAATCTGCTTAAAGGTAGGGAGGTTTTACAGAGGAACTTGGACTGTGTTCAGTTTTGGGCCTGTCATTATAAGAACATATCAGCGCTAGAATGTGTCTAAAGAAAGTCAGAAAAACAGGTATTGTGAGGAGCAGCCAAGGGAAGTGGGATTGTTTAGCCTAGAGAAAAAGATGCTGGGGGGGGGCTTATCATTCTCTACAACTACCTAAAATTACTGTTGTAGTGGGATGGGCACTAGTCTCTTCTCCCAAGTAGTAAGTGATAGAACAAGAGGAAATGTGTTGCGTGTTAGGAGGAATTACTTCACTGAAGAAGTCATCTAGCATTGGAACAGGCTGCCCAAGAAAGTTCTCCAATTACTATCCCTGGTGGTATTGAAAAGACGTGTAGATGTGGTGCTTAGCAACATGGTAAAATTGGCAGTGCTAGATTAATGATTAGCTCCATGATCTTAAAGATCTTTTCCAAGCTAAATGATTTTGTGATTCTAATAACTGTTGTGAAATAGTTATCCAGTATCTTAGCAGCTTCCCCTTGGCTGTCCAGAGGTTGAAGTTAGTGTCTGTTGTGTGTACTGCTGGCTATGCCAGTAGTAGCAGTGTATTAATAGAATTCTCAGAATGTGAACCTCTTCAGTGAAAAAGTTGCAGAAATACTCCAGTCCATTTTTTCTAGAAGACTGCATTATTAGCAAACATCACACAGTGTTTTCAGGATTGAGTCATGGTTTGTTCACTATCCAAATCCCAACATTGGCTAGCCTTCGAAATTAGTGAAATTGTGTAATCTTTGATTAGAGAAGCATAGACTTTAGTATAATAAACAGTGATAATACTGCTGATCAAAATAAGTTATACAAACAAATGAAAAATAGCCTGAAATAATTAAACTTCAAATCTCACTCTGAGATTCTGCAGGGCTGTGAAACAAAGGACATAGGAAATCAAGCTTTAACATCCTGCCTGAAGTTCACTGCTAGCAGCTTTTCCCAAGCGCCACACTATATTACATACTTCAATCTGAAACTGAAGCAGTAATGTGTCACACAATCATGTGCAAGAGACTGTGACATTACATTTGAAAACTGTGTATAGGAGCTGTTTTTGGAACTTGGTGAAGAGAAACACTTGGAGCACTATGCATTTCTTAAAGACAGACTTACTAGATTTACTTTTCTTGAAATTACCATTCAGCCAAGAATTCTCCAGGCATTACCACTGTGTTAGATATTAAGCATCTAAGATGTTCTGTGCTTTTGTTTTTTAAAAAGCTGTTAACCCCTTGTGGATTATTCCTTGAAGGTAAGTTGAAGCTATTTCTAATGTAATTTAATGGGATAAAAAAATTTTAAATACTGTTTTTTCTTCATGCAATCCATTATAGCTATAATGGGTTACTATTAGGGATTCAGTTCAGTACAGCATTCCTCTTCAGGTGAAAAACATAACTTTGAGGATTTTTTTGTGCCATGTACACAATGCAATGTATGGCTGTGTGATACAGAATTGTCATATTCAAGGCAGGTGTTGAGAGATAACCATTCCCTTCCCCTAGCCTCAGATTTCTCTGATGGGGTTTTATTCCTTCTGTTCATTTATTCTTTTTCTTAGTTAGATCACCAGCTTACATTTTGCTTCATAATAATGAAAAAATATGAAAGAATAAATGTCTTATGTAAAATAAGGTTAAAGTGGTTTTTCCACACTTTACTTTGTAGATGTTTTGAGGAACAATTTCTAGCTTTAACCAAAATTACCTTTTACATGAAGCCTGTGGTTTGGTGAGGTAGTTTGTTCCATCACAATTGTGTCAAGTAAGCAGGTGACTGTATTATTTGAATAATGCTGTATTTGGGATTCAGTAGATGAGTTATTTGTTGGTGATTTATAGAATAGTTAGTGGATCTTGTTCTCTTGTTTCACTTCTTATACAGTACTTAGTGTTTGGTGTGCATCTGGTCATCTGCAATTGTGATGTTTGACACTTGAATGATAGTAGTTTCCAGTGTAAAGGGTATTTAAGGTATTAAACCAGGTTCTAGAATTATATTAAAATTAAATGCACTCATTAAACTAAACTGAAATATTGAAAAGATAGTAGTTTGTAAGAAAAAATACACATCTATGGACAAGATTCTAACTGAAGATCAAATGAGCACACAGTGAAATAGATTCTGGGGTCATTGATAGTTGATTTGTAAATGCACATTTTTATTGTAAAATGTGATCTATTAAGAAGTGAAGACTATGAAATACTTCTCTAGAGAGGAAAAAGCTGTCTTGGATAACCTTGCCAAGCAGCTAATGTGGAATGTATTATTTAAACAGATATAGGGATGGTGATAATCCTTTTCACCTCATGTACACTATGCAGCTCTGCCAGAGCATGTATGTATTTCTGAATAGTTTTGGGTTGTTTTTTGGTTTTAATGTAAATAATTTGCAAATTTCTTCTGTAATAATTTTATCTAGTAGTTTCATTTGGCCTTAAATACTATACAGTCTTAGGTCTATCTGTGGATGTAGTTACCAGATTATCTAATTATCTGTACAATTTCATGTACTTCAAATTCACTGTACTTTGCTGTTTGGCAATTAAATTTCTCTTTATTTAGAACATCCTAGCTCAGTTCAGCCTATACTTCTTGCTACAACATCATTTTGTAGTTTGGTAAGTCCTGCTGCAAGAATATTGATAAATATCTTTCTTTAAGAATGTCTACAGGCAACAAGTTATTCCCACTGATAAAGAAACTTTCTATAACTCTGACAGTCCAAGTAAAGAAATATTAATCCTCCTTATCTGCCTTTCAAGAGAAATATTGGTATATTACTAAATTTCAGCTGAAGATCACTTTGTTCTTTGGTTTACAAAACTAGGTATTTTGCAAGCAGCCCAAAAACTCACATGAAATGATAGGTAGTTCTATCGGTGAGACCAGTTGCACTCATCTCTGTGAAAGTCTGATTTGGTTTTAGGATAGGGTAAAGGATTTGGATTTCTTTGGAAGCCTTTTCTTCTGGTGCATGGTAGTCCTGTCTCTGCTTGGTATTAGAAAGAGTGGTGTCTGGGATTGAGGTTACACAACCTTCTAACATCTTGAGTGTCTGTTTTGTCTAGGCTTTCTTCATGCAGCATTCTTGTGTAAGAATTTCAAGGCGTTACTCTGGAGCACTGGGTCAAAGAATATGTGTCTGAAGCATATGCAGGGGTTTTTTATCTCACTACATGGTATTTCATTTCCTATCATGAAATAACGTTTGTGAAGATCTTACTGCTCAGAACAAATTAAAGGAGTACCACTGTGCCATGTTTAGTTAGCTTGGGTTCCAAAGGGTTATGCAACATGCAAATACTTAATTGGATTTCTAAGTTCAAATATGCAAACAATGTCTCTAATCTGCTAGAAAGAGTAAAAATAAGGCATTTATAGTAGTCTAGTAATCAACAGAACTAAGAAGCAACTTGATTTTTGGGTCTGTTTAGTAAATTTGCTTTTTAAAGGCTACATAGTAATTTCATGTTCTTCATAAAACAAGACCATTTTCAGAAACACCTAAGTTAGTGTTACGTTGGAAAATATTTCTGCAGATTACATAAATTATTCTTGTCCTGTTAGGAATAGTGAATAACTCACAGAGTACTTCATTTTCTGCTCAGTCAGATGTGACCTTCCGAAGTTTTGTAGTACATCAAGACACAAATCCTAGCCAAACTAATGAAGTTCAGCTTTTAACGAAGTTGTATTTTAATGTTGTTTGTAGTGATTAAGTTCGACCAGAATTATTTTATTGAATTAGAGTGGAAAAACTTTCCTTGTATGGAAAGCCCAGTATCCAGTGGGAATGCTGCAAGTGCTTTTTCAGTACTTCCACTTGCTACTCAGAAGATGAATGATGAAATGGAACCAGATGTACTTCCACTACTGATTGCTTGTTTATGATGTATCTTTGAACTACTTGCATGACAGCATTATCAAATTAGGAACATTAACCTGTGTTAAATGGGGACATGGACCATGGAGTGAGCATCAGATGTTAAGACTCAATTTTAACATGCAGTTCAGTTCCTGTGTCGCAGAGCCTGCACTGTAGGAAAATTGCTTGATCTCTTACTTATCTTACTGGCATACTCATCTCTATTCATTCTGTGATGTCCACTGGTTTATGTTTAGTAAAAAAAAATGTTTGATGGGGAAATAATGTCTTGTACACTTGAAACTAAGCTTCGGCTATATAATTCTGGTTTTCTGATAAGTCAGAAGTTTAGTATCTTCTCTGTAGTGTCTGTTTCTTGCAGTTCTGTCACTGTTTAGTAAACATAATTGCACATTGTACTCATCTTTGGTTTTGAGTTGAGTTGGTGACCAGTTTCTGTTTGTTATATCAGAAAGTGTAAGACCATGATTTCTGTCCAATAAATAGCCTTGTAGCCAAAGCACAAGTTACAGGGACAGACTTCTAGATAGAAGTCTAGTCATGATTTACCTTTTAAGTGAGATAGTGTAGAAAGCTTAAATTTTAACTGGACATATAGATAAAGAAACTGTGTTTCTCCAGTATTAATCTACACAATTTATCTGTGATATTAAACAAGGCACGTTTGGCACTGGTGACCAACAGAAGCAGGATTCCCCTTCAGTCTGCACCCTCAACAATTTTAACACAAACAGATACGTTATTTTAGCTACCACAGACACACAAGAGCAAGAGTTGCAGGAAGTAACCAGCACAGAGACACACAGTGGATACCATAAAAAGAAAAGACTGGTATTTGTGGGGGGTTACTCTGTGTTAAAGGGCACTGAGAAACCGATCTGCCAACAAATCAGTGAGTCTTCAGACGTCTGCTGCCTCCCAGGATCTAAGATCAGAGATGTTGCTGAGAGGGTACCATGACTGATCAAAACCAGAGCTTTCATGTAGGTGTAAATGGCATGTAAAAGCAGAAGCTGAGAACAATCAAGGAGGGCTGTAAAGTTGTAGGGTTACAAGCAAAAAGTTTTGTGCACAGGTTATCAGTTGGAGAAAAGGAGGTAGCCAGTAATAGATACGTTATGCACATCAACTCCTGGATATGTGGTTGGTGCCATTGTAAGACTTTTGGTTTTTATGACAGTGGGACATCCTTAAGTGATTATAAGCTGCTGGGGACAGATGAAATACACCTGTCTGGGAAAGGTAACGGAATATTTAGTAATGGGCTGGCCAACCTACTGAAAAGAACTTTAAACTGAAGGATTTAGGGGTTGGGACCCAAAGTGGAATTCTCAGGTCAGTGTGCCCTCCTGGGGAGTAAACCTAGGGAAGAACCAGAAGGCAAACCACCACAGGGCTGTATACAGCTATGGTACATTCTCCCACTCCCCTGCAGGAAAACTTGCATGCTTGACTAACTCCTTCAAATGCCTCTACCCTAACACACGCAGTATGGGGAGCAAGCAGGAAGAACTAGAGATCATGTGTCATTGAAATGCATGACGGCAACTACTGAGACGTGGCAGGATAGCTTGAACGATTGAAATGCTGTTACAGATGGCTCTGTTCAAGACAGGCCAACACGTCAGGATGGTGGAGTGATGAGTCTTAATGTAAAAGAGCGCCTGGTGTGTATCAAGCTCTGCCTAGCAGAGGTTATGGGTAAGAATCAAGGGGCAGGCTAATGTGGGTGGTACTGCTGAAAGCGACCAAACTCCACACAGTCAGAGGCCCTGGTCCTCATGGGAGACTTCTAACTACCCGAATAAGTGCTGGAAAGGTAAAATAGCAAGGTATACTCAGGCCAGCCAATTTACATCATCTTTGAAAGGTTGTGGAGAACAGGCAAGATACCCAAGGGCTGGAGGAAGGCCAGGGTCTCTCCAGTCTCCCAAGAAGAGCAAGCAACAGAAACTAGTTAGTCTCCCCTCTGTTTGTTGAGAAATCATAGAATCATTAGGGACCAGAAGGAACCTTGAAAGAGCATCTAGTCCAGTCCCCCTAGCACAGCAGTATCACCTAGACCAAGTTGCACAGGAACATATCCAGGTGGGTCTTGAACGTCTCCAGCAAAGGAGACTCTACAACCCCCCTGGGCAGCCTGTTCCAATGCTGTGTCACTCTCACTGGGAAGAAGTTCCTTTTCAAATTTCTATGGAAACTCCTCTGTTCCAGCTTGCATCCATTGCCCCTTGTCCTATGACCTCATGACCTAAAGAAGAGCCTGGCTCCATCCTCCTGACACCCACTCCTCACATATTTACAGACATGAATGAGGTCACCCCCTCAGCCTCCTCTTCTCCAAGCTCAAGAGACCCAGGTCTTGCAGCCTGTCCTGGTAAGGCAAGTGTTCTACTTCTTTCGTCATCTTCGTTTCTCTGTGTTCTTCTTGAACTGAGGGGCACAGAAGTGGACACAATACTCCAGATGCAGCCTCACTAGTGCGGAGTAGAGGTGGAGAAGGACCTCTCTCAATCTGCTAATCACCCCCTGTCTGATACACCCCAGAATGCTGTTCTCCCTCTTGGCCACAAGAGCACATTGCTGGCTCATAGTCCTCCTGCTGTCCACTAGGACCCCCAGGTCCCTTTCTCATACCCTGCTCTCCAACAGGTCAGTCCCCAACCTGTACTGGTACCTGGGGTTGTTCTTGCCCAGATGCAAGACTCTGCACTTACCCTTCTTGTGTCTCATTCAGTTTCTCTGCCCAGTTCTCTGTCCTCTCCAAGTCTTGCTCAATGGCAGCACAGTCTGCTGGGCTGTTGGCAACACCATCCAGCTTTGTGTCATTAGCAAACTTTCTGACACTGCACCCTAATCCCTCATCCAAGTCATTAATGAATGCACTGAATAGTACTGGTCCCAGCAACAATTATTAGAAGACCCCACTAGATACAGGGTCCAAGTAGTCTCTGTTCCATTGACCACTACTCTCTGGCTTCCACCCTGCAGCCAGTTCATGGTCCACTTAACTACCCAATCATCCAGTCCACAGTGCCTCAGTTTGGCTGTGTGGATGCTATGAGATTGTGTAAGATGAAGTCATAATAGACCACTTCCACTGCTCTGCCATCATCTATCCACCTGGTTGTTCCCTCATAAAAGGCTGTTTGGTCAAGTATGACTTCCCCTTGGGGAAGCCATACTGACTGTCCCCAATGACCCTCTTGTCCTTTATGTGCCTAGAGACAGCATCAAGGACAAATTGTTCCATCACCATTCCTGGGATGGAGGTGAGGCTGACTGGTCTAGAGTTACCTGGGTCCTTCTTCCTACCCTTTTTGAAGATTGGAGTGACATTTGCTAGCTTCCAGTCTCTAGGCACCTCTCCTGATCCCCATGACAGAAAAGATGATGGAAAGTGGCTTAGCAATGACTTTGCTGTCTCCCTTAGCACGTGCGGGTGCATCCCATCAGAGCCCATGGATTTCTTTATATCTTGTTTGCTCAACTTATCCCTAATCCAGTCCTCATCAACCAAGGTAGGCTCCTCTCTTGCCTTGACTTCCTCTGAAGCCTCAGCAGCCTGGGATTTGATATCAGGACATCTCCCAGAAGTATAGATGGAGGTAAAGAAGGTATTCAGTATCTCCGCTTTCTCTATCCTCTGTAACATGTTGTTTTGGATGCAATGTTTAACCGTCTAGAAGAGAAGAAAGTTATGGAAGCAGTCAATTGTCAATTAGATTGACCAATCTAATAACTTTTTATGATGTCATATCAAGCTAGGTAAAATGAAGGGAGAGCAGTGGATGTTGTCCACCTTGACAAGGTCAGAAGACCTTCAGCAGTATCTCTCATAACATCCTTATCAGGAAAATCATGCATTGCAGATTGAACAGGACAGCAAAGTGAACTAAGGGCTGGTTGTGTGACAGAGCTCAGAGTCATTATCAAAGGTGCAGGGTTGAATTGGAGACCTGTGGCCTGCGGTGTTTCCCAGCAATCAGTACTGTGTTGAGTCTTGTTAAACCTATGTATCAGTGACCTAGATGAGGGAACAGAGTTCACCCTTGGTAAGTTTGTTGATGCAAAGCTTGGAGGAGGAGCTGACACACCAGAGGGCTCTGCTGCCATCCAGTTTGACCTGGACAGGCTGGAGAGTTGGACAGAGAGGAACCTAGTGAGGTTCAACAGGAGCAAGTGTAGGGTCTTGCAGCTGGGAAGGAACAGCCCAGTGCATCAATATAGGTTAAGGTTAGACCTGTTGGAGAGCAGCCTTGAAGCAAAAGGTCTTTTGAGTTCTGGTAGACAGCAAACTGACCATGAACTTATAGTGCGTCCTTGTTGCCAAGAAGGCAAATAGAAATCTGGGGTCCATTAAGATGGTGTGGCCAGTAGGCCTAGAAAGAGTCCAGCATAAGACAACAAAGATGATTGGGAGCCTGCAGTATCTCTCTTATGAGGAAAGAGTGAGAGCTGTGACTGTTTTTTTGAGAAGAATGAGAGGAGACTTGCACTGTGGCTGTAGGGAGGGTGGTTGCCAGGCTGTTTTCAGTTGTGCCCGTTGACAGGGCAAAGAGCAGTGGGCATAAGCTGGAATACAAGAAGTTTCATTTAGAAATAAGGAGAAGCTTCCTTCTACTGAGAGTCACAGAACCCTGGAACAGACTGCCCAGAGCAGTTGTGGAGTCTCCTCCTCTGAAGATATGCAAAACCCACTTGAATACAGCCCAGTGCAGTGTGCTTAAAACAGTCTGGCTTAGGCAGAGGGGGTTGGGCTTGATGGTCTCTTTAGGACCCTTCCAACTACAATGATAATGAGATTCTGAGAAACAGTTGAAGCCTCCATCAAACCTTCCCATCCTTACCAGGGAATAATGACTGTATTGCTGTTAGGGAGAAACTTCTAAATCATATTTAAGAATTAAAAGCTGTATTAATACCTTGGGCAAGCTGTTTCTTTTTCATAGCATCAATTAGTTCACCTGTGTCTAAGTAGTGTCCCAGTTCACTCCTAGACATGCTCCCTTGGGTCTTTTGCAACTTGAACTGGCAAGGGATCATTCCACAAATCTTAGTAGAGGCCACACAATTAACACAGATTAGACTCCTTCCTCTCTAAAGCCTGAAGATGGTGAAGTAAGTGGTGTCTGTATTTGGGAGTTCTGTGGAGGCCTTATTTGGAAACTTTCTTAATAGGTACTTTAAAGAAGGCTTTGTAAGATTTTCACATGGGCATAAAGCAGATCAGAGCTGTTTATTGTTTTGTTCTAGACAGAATTATTGGAAAATTGGTAACTTCACAAAATTTGCTTAAGTCATACGATTTAGTTTGTAAATATGAGAAACTTTTAATGAATGTAAAAAATAATGACTTCATTAAAATTACATCAGCAGCACACCAACAATGCAGAAAATAGCCTGAATTTGAAATCTTAAGATATTTAAGACTCCATCCTGGGTCTTTGGGTGTCCGTGATCACAACTACATTTTGTAGACTGCAAAGTCAAGAAGGGATCCTTAGTGAGTGATTCACCAAGATATTACTGAAATGTTACATTTAGCTTTGCAAGCTTATTGTGGCTTGTGCTAGGAAAATAGCATAAATAACAATAACTGCAAGCTGAGTAAGTTTTGTTGGCAGGACTATAATAGTACTGAGATGCAATTGAAATGCAGTATAGTATCTATTTAATAGTGTATACAAAATGGAACCAATAACAGAAATTAGTGCAAAGCTGCCCATTTTAGGTGAGCTCTATGTCTAGTACTTCTGTCTTTCCTTTGAAACTCCTTCCTGCCTAGTTAATTTTGTTTTCAGCTGAGAATCACATAATCATAGAATCATCAGGGATCAGAAGGGACCTCGAAAGATCATCTAGTCCAATCCCCCTACCACAGCGGGATCACCTAGACCAAGTCCAGGCGAGTTTCAAATGTTTCCAGAAAAGACAACTCCACAAACCCCTCAGGCAGCCCCCTCCAGTGCCCTGTCACCATCCCTGGGAAGAAGTCATAGAATCAGTCGGGGTTGGAAGGGACCACAGGATCATCCAGTTCCAATCCCCCTGCCATGGGCAGGGACACCCCACCCTAGACCAGGCTAGCCAAAGCCTCATCCAGCCTGGCCTTAAACACCTCCAGGGATGGGGTCCCAACCACCTCCCTGGGTAACCCATTCCAGGCTTTCACCATTCTCATGGTCAAGAACTTCCTCCTCACATCAAGTCTAAATCTACCCATCTCCAGCTTTGCTCTGTTCCCCCCTAGTCCTGTTGCTGCCTGAGATCCTAAAAAGTCTCTCCCCAGCTTTTTTGTAGCCCCCTTCAGATACTGGAAGGCCACAGTGAGGTCACCTCGGAGCCTTCTCTTCTCCAGACTGAACAGCCCCAACTCTCTGTCTGGCCTCATCACCTCCCTCGACCTGCTGGCCACACTTCTCCTGATGCAGCGCAGGATCCGGTTTGCCTTCTGGGCCACAAGTGCACACTGCTGGCTCAAGTTGAGGAGCTTTTTGTCCACAAGCACCCGCAAGTCCCTCTCCCCAGGGCTACTCTCCATGCAGTCACTGCCCAGCCTGTATGTGTGCTTAGTATTGCCTTGCCCCAGATGCAGGACTTACCCTTGGTCTTGTTAAAACCCATGAGGTTGGCTTGTGCCACCTCTCCAGCCTGTCTAGGTCCCTCTGGATGGCATCCCTACCATCTAACGTGTCTGCTGCACCACACAGCTTGATGTCATCACCAAACTTGCTGAGATCCTAAGAAGCCCCTTCCCAGCTTTTTTGTAGCCCCCTTCAGATACTGGAAGGCCACAGTGAGGTCACCTCGGAGCCTTCTCTTCTCCAGACTGAACAGCCCCAACTCTCTGTCTGGCCTCATCACCTCCCTCGACCTGCTGGCCACACTTCTCCTGATGCAGCGCAGGATCCGGTTTGCCTTCTGGGCCACAAGTGCACACTGCTGGCTCAAGTTGAGGAGCTTTTTGTCCACAAGCACCCGCAAGTCCCTCTCCCCAGGGCTACTCTCCATGCAGTCACTGCCCAGCCTGTATGTGTGCTTAGTATTGCCTTGCCCCAGATGCAGGACTTACCCTTGGTCTTGTTAAAACCCATGAGGTTGGCTTGTGCCACCTCTCCAGCCTGTCTAGGGCCCTCTGGATGGCATCCCTACCATCTAACGTGTCTGCTGCACCACACAGCTTGATGTCGTCACCAAACTTGCTGAGATCCTAAGAAGCCCCTTCCCAGCTTTTTTGTAGCCCCCTTCAGATACTGGAAGGCCACAGTAACGTCACCTCGGAGCCTCTTCTTCAGACTGAACAGCCCTAACTCCCTCAGTCTGGCCTCATAGGAGGGGTGCTCCATCCCTCTGACCATCCTCGTGGCCCTCCTCTGAACACGCTTCAGCATGTCCAAATCTTTCTTGCAATAAGGGCTCCAGAACTGGATGCAGTACTCCAGGTGGACTCTTGACCTGCTGGCCACACTTCTCCTGATGCAGCCCAGAATCCGGTTTACCTTCTGGGCCACAAGTGCACATTGCTGGTTCACATTGAGCCTTTTTGTTGAGAAAGAACAGTCACTTCCAGCAGTAGGGTGTTGCCATAGCTGTACGTTATTCTATGAGAGATCCGATTATTTTCATTGTTCCTTTACTGTCTATTTCATAAAGGCAGGTAAGTGAAGCCTACCTCTCCTTTTATTTGAATATTTGTGATCTAAAAACTTTGATGTAGTCTTACTCCTAACTGATTTTTTCTCATGTTTTATAATTTGAGGAGTGTAAAGTACTTGTAGAATGCGTGAAAGTTGTATAATGCTGTATTTGTGGGGTATTAAAAAACAATCAATTTCCTGTGTAGAATAAAATTATTCTCTTATATATGTTTTGAGTGAGTTGTGGAAAGCATATTCTCTCTAAATCTTCTGTTGCAATAAAAGTTGACAAGATTGGCTGCAAGTGATCCTGACTCTTTTTCCACCTAGTACAAGGTAAGTTTGCTGTTTCTTTAATTTGAGGAATATCTCTGAGACGTCTGATGACTACTAGTAGTAACATCAATCAATTTTTATGAACTATGTATTTTCTATCCTGCTTTCCCCCATTTAAAAATGATTTTCTTAATTTCACTCATGGTTAAATTCTGAAGTACTTGATTCCCTTTCTTTTTAATTGCGTGATGTATACTCAGGCAACATTTGCAAAACCAAGACATACTGTTAAAGGAAAAACACAGTAATAATTGACTAATCATTTTGCCTTACTCTTCAATTCTTCCTTGCATAAAAACTATACTGAGCATGAAATATTTGCTGAAAGTGGGGCTTCTATGTTTTGAATGTTTCCGTTTTCAATTTCTAAAATGTTTACCTGTCCATCAAGAATGCAGACTGAATGACAGGTATTTTTTGTATTTCTGTCAGGTAAAATGCCTCTCTGCCTTGACTAGGCACCAAGAGAGGCAAAATACTAGGTTGTTTTTTTTCTTTTTAATAATATATTTTAAACTTATAAAATCACAACTCAGCAGCTTTTGCTTTTAGCGCTACTCAATTTTAAAAGTACAATTTTCTTTTGACTTTATCAGGAGACAAGTATGAATACAAAATTTAGGAATATAGTGCAGACCTAAAATAAAGTGTTTCAAAATGTGAAAGAAGGCATGATTAGTAGTTTTTTTACTTGGTAGTGTAAAGTCAATTTCAATTTGTAGGGAGTACATTATTACTCTTTACTATGCCATCATTTTCTCTCTGAACAGATCCAGGTGATGTTAATTTTATGTGTGGGATGTGTTATGCTCTTATGTTTTGCTGTGTCTCACACAAGCAGCAGCATGGAATAATACTGGGCATACAGAAAACTAGGAAAATGTAGTAAGCCTTTGTGCAATAGGATGACTCAGAACCTCCAAGAGGTTTTACAACAGCGAATGCTTAGCCATCATCACTGTTACAGTAGAATCCCCTCACCTGTGAAATGGAAACTGATGAATAGAGTTTGCTGAAGCTATCTAAAGTATTGTAATGGACTTTGTGCTGTTTCCAGTAATGAGGCAATTTCTGTTCTGATTAGACCCACTTTTTAGTGTACTGGTTTCTCCATATGCAGTTTCTTTTTTAGTGTTTTCTGTGAAACTGACTATGGAAAGAGATTTCCTTTAAATAGAAATTTTCATACAACCAGTATTATTGTTGTTGAATCCTGCTTCCTGTTCACAGTGTTCAGTTTAAGCTTTTAAAATTGTTCCTTCACTGCATTTCTCAACTTCTTTTTTAAGCCTTCTGCATGATGGTTAGATAGGAGAACATGTTACAGGTAGCACCATGCTGTTCACAGATTACTGTGGTAATGCAAAATCATTTTGATGTCTGAAAGAAAACTCTACTGTGTGATACAGAGTTTCCTAAGGGCAAATATGGGGGTTTTATCCCCCTATGTTATGTCTGTAGCTGTTAGGTGTTGTCTGACCATGTTTAGTTCATTCTGGTCTGTTGTTCCACTTAAAATTTGCATAGTAGATTCTGTTCTCTTACATTTGTATGAAAAATGCCATACTGAACTGTAGATATGTAAGTGTTCTCAACTTAACTTAGTGCCTAAGGAGCTAGGGAAACTAAATAAAAAGCTTCTTTCACAGCAGCTATTTTGTGGGTATTATGCAAGATGTTCTGTGCTTTGGTATAACAGCTCCTAAGGAAAGTGTGTTGCTATATGAATTTACAGCAAAACTTTATGTACTTAGTCTGGTAGAATGTGTTGGAGGCTGGGGAAAAAGAGCAAGCTCTTGTAAACTCCTATAAAGTACAGAGAACTTCTACTTTCCCTCCTTTCTAAGAAGTGTAAACTATTGAGGTTAAGTAGGTGGGGCAACCGGAAGTAATTACTAAGGCCAGTGGCATTTCTGCGGTTTAATAAAGGCAGAAGCTAATTATTCCATTTTTATTTAAGTGAAATGATGCCAGAAAGGAGGTTCCTGCAGAGCAGCTGCACTCCTTCAGTGTTACCCTAATTTACCACAGACACAACTGTCACAAACAGAACTTTTAAACTTGATATATAGCCACGAAAGTAAGGAGCCCTTTGTCTGGAGTGCATGCAGAAGAACTCCTTTATACAAATCAACCGACAGATGACGGACAATGATGAAAATTTGATTCTTTGAAGTCATAATGGTCATTGAAATGTGTGAAATTCTGGTATTGAAAAGAGAGCGGCTAGCAAGACTCTGAATCCTGGGTGGTTGCTGGAAGCTTGCTGGGAGGTTTTTCTCTGTTTTGACACCAACTTCCCATTGCTTGTTCAGTGTTTCCTTTATTAAAAACAAGGATGGGGGTGGTACTAAATAGCAGAGAGTTGATAGTGGTTATATACATGTTTTGTCTATGTGGAAAGAAATGTCATAGGAGAAGCATGACACGTTTATGCACACCTGACCCATCTATTCAAAAATACTTGTTTTGTGAGATACATTTTGTCTCTTTCTCTTGTTGTAGAGTTCCATTTCTTGTGCTTTTTGCAGCTTGTTCTATTAATGGAGTATATAAAAGCAGAAAATTCTCATTTCCCTTAAAAGTAATTTTCATGCTGAATACTGCCTCTATGAAAGTTTTTCTCTCTGCTGTGTATCACATCTATCATTCCTTCTAACTCTTCCTAGAACAGCTTTAACTGGCTTTGCACCATGACAAGCAGTCTTAGTCTAATGTGCGTATGCTGTAATAATTACAAAATTAAAAGTTTACTCATAAAAAAGCCCTTCTCTATATGTACAAAGAAAGACAATGTCAGAATATACCTTTAAATGATAGCCTAAGATAAAAAGGTGAAGCAGGGTGGTTAACTTTTAATAAAGCAAACCTAGACAGTTCAAATGCTAAGTATTTTATATTGTGAGCTTATTATTTAGATTTTTGAATGCTGAACACCTCACTAATATTCTGTGTTAATTAGCAAAATTCAGGAACACTAAAAAACACAGCTGTCAAAAGCATGGTAGTTTTGGAAAGTTTGTTCACAGGTAGTTTCAAAGAGAAATTGAACTCGGAACAAAGCATGGAAGACACAGTAAAGAGTTCAACCCAGCGCAGCATAGTTCTTTTCAAGTATTATATTGTTTTAATGGCATCTTGGAGTGCAAGCTTTAGCCCATTGAAATGTCGCTTAAAGGACAGGTTCCTCTGTCACTCGCTGGAGCTGTGTGGATGAAATGATCACAATAGAGTGTTGTAATGCATTTTAAAACTGTGAGAAATCAGTTTGTCTAGACTAAGAGTGCGCCTACAGGGAATAGGAATTTTAGAGCTTCTGTGCTCTTTAGGTGTCAAGTATGTGATAGATGCCAAGCCTTTTTATTCCATATCTTTGGCAACAGCTCAGCTATGCTACAGTACCTTACATGTCTACGGCAAGCAAAAACAGTGATTTTGTGTCAGGACAACATGGGCTTCAGAAACCAGAAACTCATTGTCCCAACAAGTGTCTGTTCAGTTGCCAGCTTTAAAATGGGGAAGGTATCAATAAACAATTGCTAGACTCCCAGAAGGCATGGAAACTTTAGCTATAATGAATCAAAGTATGAAGAGCTAGCAACACCATGCAGATATTACAATTTTAGAAAGCAGCTAGGTTTCATTTTTCACCTTGAAAAGTTTTTTATGGGATGCATCCTATATTATTGGTGAAATAGCCTTGATTTGGAGCCAACAGAGTGCCCGAAAAAAAATGGCTTGAAGGAGCTTATGGTTTATCTGGGGTTTTATTTTCCTCCAGAAGAACAAGTCTAGGCATTTTTTTACGTACCTCATAAATGCAGCATTTGCTGGGTTTTAGTACTTTCTAAAAATTGTGTCCTGTATGCATTGATGTGTAGTATTTTTATGGAAGATTCAAAAGAAAACTTGTGCATATCCATAATGTCATTTAGCTTAGTATTAGCTTATTTAATAATTACAGTTAATTCTGGAACAATTTCAGAAAAAAAAAAAAAGTCTAAATCTGAAGTATGAAACTAGCAATGGCCACGCATTACTGAGAAAAATCATAATTTTTAAAAATAATATTTAAGAGTTTGCATACTTGGAAGTATTTGATGATTGTTATCATCAGATTACCCAGAATTTTTTCATGCAGCAGAATATTTCAGATGGGAAAGGGGAATTTTGTTTGGTGAGTGGTCTTACATTTTCTCAATAAGCATGTTGTTACATAAAGAAATTAAAGCTAGTATAGGTAGCCTGTTTCTCTAAACAGGCAAGCAGAAGCGTTGAAGACACACCAAACATTACTGCAGGTAAAATCTCTTTCTGTTAAACAAAGCACTTAAGATATCTTATTTCCGTGTAAAACTGTGGCATAAGCTTGTGCAGTTAGAAATGCCAGTCTGTCAGGAGGTGTTTTGCATATGTGTTGCAACATTCCAGTGACTGGTAGTGTTACATACCACTGCTAGACCCATATAAAAAATAAACATTACTTGGACCTAATGAAAGCATTTATAATGCAATTGTAAGCTATTTTGACAGTTTCCTTTTGTAGTCTGCATAAAATCGTCAGAAGTTGGATAATTAGTGTGCGTGTTTGTTTCTTCTGGTGTCCTAATTGTAAATACAAGTCAAATGCTTTAAACTTGCTCCCTCATGTAGTTTTGAGGGACCAGTCTCCCAAAATTTATTTTCTGAAGTAAATTGAAAAATGAGACTTGCCTGATTCCAGAGGGTAATCTGGTGACAGCACCAGGAGCTTTTAAGTTTGCCAGAAAACAAAATCCCATTAAGTGAGTAGGTATGTAAAGCCATGGTATTTTATTTAAACTTGTTTGACATTACTAGCAAGAGGAGTTCAATATGCTTGAAGTTTTGCACTTTTTTTGACTCCTACCAATTTACTGTTTGTTCCTGGATAGAAGAGAGAGACCAAGGAGCTCCCACTGGCCGTTTAAGTATGTAAGGTACTGGAGTAGATTACCATCCTTAGAGACAGAGATGATGCTTGATTTCAATCCTTACTGGAGTGAACTGACAGTTTAATTTTATGTAATTACTGTTTAGTTTTTAGTGAGAATGTTCACTTTGATTGTATCAGATACTGCTGAGGATAATTTTTCACAGAAATTTGTTCTTTGTTAAAGTCAATGTTTTCAGGCTGGTTTTGTGTTCTTTGAGTTTTTATCTTTGTTAGGATTATTTGTTGATGAGCTACAAGCCAAGCTTTGGTAGAAGAGGGCATCCTACTGCTTGACTACCTAAAATGTTACAAGCCTTCTTTTTAATTTGGATTATGGAGTTTCCTGAATCCTCTTGTCCTTGAGCAAAAATGCTGAAGAGTTTTACCAGTATCAGAAGTTCCTCTCTTGATCTTAAACATTAGCAGAAGAGTTTACTCTCATAGCTTGAAACAAGGCAAGGAGATCCATGTTATTGTAGTAACTAATGGTTAGAGAAAAATGGAGAGGTGAATTGCAGATCAAGAGATGAATGCTTTGCAGTCTCAGTCAGTAGATTATTGTGTGAAAATAACTTCCTGTCTTTTCCTTCCATGGCTTCTTGATTCAGCCTGAATGTTGGTGCTTCTTAATTATATAGATTTTAGCAAAAAAGCACTTACAATGTAGTGCATAGCTGGCTAGGTAAGGTTTTTGGTGAATAGTCCTGTTCATATGAAGTTTAGGTTCCTAGCAACAATGTAAAACTTCGGGATTTGTTAAGGTTTCAGTCTGTGCCCTGATGTTTTCTTTAAGCGACAGAAAGAATTGTTGCATTTTTGTATTTGCTCTAGCTGGTGCAATTTGGAGCAGTTCTGATTTTGGTGCTGTGGTCAGAGGATGGAAGGGAATGTCTTGTTTCCTCCTCTGACACTACCAGTTGTGTGACTGGGACATGACCAGACTCATGTAATTGATACCACACATGCAAAATCTAATTCCACCAGGGCAAATAAGGTGACAGCAACCTAACCTGCATTGTCTTAAGAGTGGCCTTATAACACACTTCACAGAATCACAGAATTATTGAGGCTGGAAAAAACCTCTAAGATCATCAAGTCCAGCCCATGACCTAACATCACTACATTGGCTGGACTGTGGCACGAAGTGTCACAACCAGTCTTTCCTTAAACACCTTCAGGGATGGGGACTCCACCATTTCCCTGGATGATGACTTTATTTTTTTTTTCTTTCTTGTAGATTAAAAAATGAGGCATAGAATTATGTAAAATGCATAAACAAAATTATTTTCCAAGGCTTTTCATGTGAATCCTTTTTTAAGAATTTCCATTATGTTTTTCCTAGGATATCACTGCTTTAACTGGTGTTCCAGATGAGCATATCAAAACCAGAAAAGTGCACATTTTTGTTCCAGCACGTAATGCAATGCAGGCAGGAGTTAACAATACAAAGAAATGGAAGATGGAATTTGATAACAGAGAGCGCTGGGAGAACCCTTTAATGGGCTGGGCATCTACGTGAGTAGTTAATATTTGGAAATACCTTTATATGTAAATTATAAGTTTGAAACATGCTTTCTACCTGTAAATCTACTTGTGTTTTAACAGTACAGTGAGCACTTGAGTTTGTAAGCCATATGATTAATGATCTGTTACATTTAAAAGAGAATGGAAGCTCATAGCATCATCTGGAAGAGTTTGAAAAAAAGTGTTAACCAAATACTTCAATGATTACATTTGTGGTGATGTTACTGCATGGCAGCATCAGGGAGAAATGGCTGTTAGTTACTGGAAGCAGTAAATACTTCTTAACTCTCAGTTGCATCTTTTAAATCCAGTTAAACATGAAATAGCAGTGCTTAACTTCTGGATTGTTTTTTTTCAAAGTTTTATAAATATCCTGAAGTTCTGAAATGAGGAGTCATAACTAATAGTTTTTAGAAAGACAAACCTATGTAAATATTACACTGTATGTTTCAATGTTGCAAGTAGCAGTAGTGAAAACTCTTCACTACTAACTTAAAATCCAAAAACTCTATCTAGGAACTCAAAATCCAAAAAAATTACTCATCTTAGTAAAATAAGCTGTAATTTTAAGATGTGAGTACAACTTGGATGCAGTCAATTTTTAATTCTTTGTTCCCCACACAAATGTACTACCTAGATTTTACACTGTGGCTAGAATTCCTGTAAATTGTGAGCAGTTCCAGCAATTCTCCTGCCAATACTGTAAATTTGATTTGAAGCTCTCTTATTTGAGACATATTCTACATAAACTAAAATCAATCACTAGAGATTATTTTTCAAACGTCAAAAAGGATACAGTGTGTATTGAAGATGTCTGCCTGCAGTCATATTAGCATTTATCTTAAACCTCTAAATATTAAGTTATTTGAGGATTTATTTTTTAAGGTTTACTAAGGTTCTAAATCTGTAACATAATTCTTTTGGTTTGCTTGTCTGTTTTAATAAAATACATGTATTCCTAATAAGTCTACCTGTTACGTTGATCTGTTGATTGTATTAGTATTGCAGAACATTTGAGAAGCAACGTTCGACTACTGTTGGATGAGACAAAATATTGTATATGAATTAAAATATTACTTGTATTAAAATAGTCTGATAAAATACCTGTTTAAAAACTTTAAGCTTGTATGTAGCAATTACCTCATCTTAAGAATGTCTTGGGATTTTTTACCATTCCATATTAAGTGTATTTAAATGGCTGTTTCAGGGGATAAGACTTCAATGATTTAATGCACTTATGTTTTGGATGACTGAAATATTGCAAGTATTAGTTATGTTTAGCAAGTAATGAGCAGATTGTTTCACAAGACCTAACAACTAATAGATAAGACAGTTAACCAACCATACACCTTCCCCTCCTGTCTTGAGTGCCCTGCAATTGTGTAGTCACTAGAGCATGGTCTACTTATAGTGCTGCACAGATTATCACACTCTAGCTATGTGCCAACAACACCTGCTTCAGTTTGGGTAGAATTTAATTTTTCTTCTAATCCCCTTTTGCTTTTCTGTTGACTTGAACCTCCCCAGACAATTTATTTTCCTGATAGGATTTTGAATTATCTCAGCCAAAAACCTGTTTCTAAACAGTTCTAAACATTGGTGCTAAATAAGCCAGCCTATAAAAATTGGCCATGGTATGAAGGGCTTACCTGCATGTTAAATTGTTACAGAGTGAGCTTATTGTGGAAATTTAAAAAGGAATGATTGTTTTGAAACACTCTAGCTCTGGATGCATTTGTATGTTGGCATATGGAAAGGAATAAGCAAGTTTAAGCAAGCTCCAGGTAGGCCAAAAGAAATTCCTGTATTGAGAGCTGATTCTGCTAGATTGCAGCTATTCACTTTTTAAGAAATTATCACTAGAAGTATTAGTGGACCTGCTGGTAATTTTAAATTTCTGTTCATCACCCAGAACAGATTCTTCTTTTCAGATTTAATTTCTCCAAAGAGCAGTTCTTAGAAATGTTCCCATTATGCTTTTGAATAATGTAATGGGATTAGGGGATTGGAGCCCTCTAGGGTTCTAGTGATTAGAGCCTTTTTCCTCTGCCAATATACTTAGTTACCTGTAAGTCTTTGCTATATTCTGTCATTTTACAGTCTCATTTGCTTCTTGTTGCAATTCCTGTTTCTTGGATGTAGTTTTTTTCTATGAAAGTTATCCAATTGCAGATATAAATAAAATGGACCCACAGTATTTTTTTTAATTGAGAGATTTATTTATGGACATGCCTATCAAAAGTTCCTGAGTATGTCTTTTAACATGAAGCTGCAAATGAACATGGGAGATGGGTGTTTTCCATTTTATGAGATCTCATAAGAGAACAAAATGTGTAATCCCCATTTGTAGTCACTAATAAAACAGTTTAATCCTACACCACTGCTATTGCTAACAATATCAGGACAACATATTTCCAATATACCTCTGTCTTGAAAGGTTTTTGCAGTACTGCAAACTTCTTTGTCCACACTTCGTAGTGTTGAGAAGATTTTTCCAACTCCAGCTATGAAAGAGAAGAACAGTAAGCAAAAGTTATCATGATATTGTAGTATATTTCGATCACTTGATTCTCCCCTGACCATGTCAAGAATAACTTTTTAGATCCTCTTTCTCCTTACTGCCTTTGTGAGAGAAACCTTTCACTGTCTTCAAGAGAGCCCATCTTAGTGACTTCTAAAAGTGTAATTTCTGCCTTTTTTTGCAGCTTTTTTTTATTAGGGAATATATTGGATATATAGTGAACTCCGTTTTTCCATGTGTACATCAGATAAAATTACACTGTTGTCTTTGCTGGAAGCTAGATTTCCCCTCTTCCCCTCCCCCTCCACCAGTCACAGGCTTTGTCCTTTATTGTAGAGAGTTCAATGTGTCTTTGGTTGCTTCATTTACTCTTCTAGCTTCAAAGAGAGAGCAGTTGAGACACAGCTCCTTCAATAGTTTCTTGCAATTTAGTCTTGTCTTCACAGTTGTCTCCCAGGCTCACATGCAGTGTTTTCTCAGCGAAGCATTATCTAATCGTTTCACTGCTACAACCAGTATTTCATTTATCTAGAAGTTTTGTAGGTTAATTTTTAGAGCTGTTTTTTATTATCCTATGTCATTTTTCTTAAACTGAGCTTTTATAGCAACAGATAAGTCAATTTGGTCTTTTTTAATAGATTTTCATTTCTTTCGGAAAGCTTTTTGCTGTGACTCCTTTCAGAAATTTTAAAAAAATGGTCATCATTTAAAATTAACCACTATATATTTGGTCAGCTAGCAGTTTGTGTTTCTGATCTTCATCTTCACTGGTGGCCTGTAATTTGTTTTCTGTACCAGAATAATTTGTGGAGGTCTTTTTTTATGTAGTTTTCAGTCCGATTAATTCCAAATCTGCTCACTTTGATATGAAGCTCTTTTCTATACAAAATTAGTCTTCCCCTCACACCTCTGTAGACTTCTTTCCTTGAAATATTCAAAATTACTTTAAGCCTCTAGATCTTCAGAAAGAAAGGAACTACATGGCTTTAAAAATTCAAAAGATCCTTGTGTAGCATTTACAGCTAAAGCAGATGGTTAGATATGTTTTGTCTGGTATAATACTTAAAACATTAATTTCTGCTAGCAGTTGGAAGGGAAGTTTAATGGAGTGAAAGTGTTAAATAATACTCTGCAGAAAGATTACTTTCTGCAAATTAGTTAAGCTGAGAAATAATTGAAGATATTTTTAATGATTAATGAAGTGGTATACTGCAAACAAATTGCATAATACATCATTTGACTAGAGATATAGACTTGACGAGATACAGATATAATTACTTTGTATTTTAAATTTGCCTAAAATTTGTCATTGATTTTTTACAGAGCTGATCCTTTATCCAACATGGTTCTTACTTTCTCTACTAAAGAAGATGCCATTGCCTTTGCTGAAAAAAATGGTATGTACTGTTTGCATTGGATATTAGGGATTCAGTTTTCTGTAGACAATCTTGATCTTAAAGTATAAAACAGACGATAAATGTACCTTACCTCTGTTCCACAGTATTGGTGTACCAGTTAGTGCTTTACTTGAGGAGGAGGAGGAGGAGAAGAATGGGAGGGGGATATTTCCAAGCGTGCTGAAAACATTGAATCTAGGCCTCAAACATCCTGAAAGTGTTTCAGCCTCTTGTCATTACTGTTGTAATGCTTTTGCAAGTGCTTGCTTTGAATGAGAACTGAGCCATGTTCAAGCCATGGAAGAAAATTAATACTTTTTAAAGTATCCCAGGCTGGGGATCCTGCCTACATGTCTGTGGGATTTTTGCCTGAAGCCTTAATATAATCATTTGAATTCTTGTCATAGTCCTTGCGAATGTTTGAGAAGGAGAAAAACTAAAATTAAGTAACTACAAAGTAAGCGTGTTCACCTTTTTTTTTTGCGATGTTGCAGAACTCATTTACTGTAGTATCACAGTCTATCTCAGATTGGAAAGGACATAAAAGGATTATCAAGTCCAACTCCCTGCTTCTCACAAGATCACATAAAACTAAATTATATGACTGAAAGCATCTTCCAGACAGTCCTGGAACTGTGAGAGGCTTGGTGCTGTGACTGCTTCCCTGGGAAGCTGGTTCCAGTGACCAGTGACCCTTTTGGTCAAGAAACTTTTCCTAATACCAACCAGAACCTCTCCTGATGCAGCTTCATTCTGTTTCTTCCTGTCATATGTATGTCTGATCACCAGAGAGGAGATGGAAACACACTTGATGATTGTTCGTATCTGACAAAAATATAGTATAGAACTCTGTGTGGTTACTTAGTATTTTAATGCTCATAATGTATCAGGATGACTGTATCTGTAAACCTACTTGGTTATTTAAGTTTGTATTTTCTTACAGAATTGTACCACAAGCAGTATTGATAATCTCAGCCTGTTGGTTATTCAGTGGTCCTTTTATGTGTTGGTGTGATTTTTTTTTTTTTTTGCCATTCCATTTTTTGTTGTTTTTGGTTTTTATTTAAATCGATTTCAGTTTGTTAGCTAGGCTTGATGCTGAAAGTTCATGGATATGAGGATTACTAAGTGCACTGAGTTAAAGTTATGAATAATGCACATGGAGTGTAAGCTACTTCTGAAGTCCATGTGGTCCTCAGTTTTAAACTGTATTTAGTCTAGGGCAAAGTTTCTTGGTCAGACCAGACTGTGCAGTAACTAGATGTACACCTGCCAAAAGAAGAATTAAGTCCACAATGAAGGAGTGAATCATTTGGTGTAAAATTTATTTTCACTTTTCAATAGTAAAAGCTAAATCAATTTCTCTATAAATTGATCTTCCTTTAACTTAATAATCTTAATTTTATTGAAAAATAAATTGTATTCACTAAGAAATTAATAGGATCATATTTTCATTGGATATACCAATTACTGTGCAATTGTAATAGTATTGTGCAATGTGTTACAAACAAATACAAAATTTGGGAGAACATTGCTTTACTTTTTATTGTTCATTCTGTTTCCATTTCTTGAGAAATTCAGTGTGGAAGAGGAAAAATTGGAATACCAGCCCATGTATCACTGTATCAATGAGCTACTTATGTTATGCCTTTGAATTTATTATTTTGTCTTTTCAAAGTGCAGACTTAAGAAAAGTACTTCGTTCATTCAGTATAGAAAGGTCACATCTTCATTAATAATGAATCTCTACTGTTCAGTGGGAAAACTACAAAGAAACTCTACCAGTTAAACTAAGACTGTAATGTGGTAATAGATTTATTTAATAGTCGCAGAATCACAAAATCATTGGGGTTGGAAAGGACCTTTAAGATCACCAAGTCCAGTCTCCAGCCTCAGACCTCCATGACCTTGTTATAAAAGTGACCACTGCATTCTGTCATGAGTATCTGAAGGTGCCTAACACATAGAGACTGTTCCAATGTGTGAAATTTTAGGACACGTAATCATCTCTTGCAGTCCAGAGTTACGTGTAATTGGCTGTGTGGAGTTTGGATGGCTATTGCAGCCCAGGTTGTTGTGTTGGCAGTTGCAAATCTTTTGGAGGCATTCAGCTCCTTACTATCAGTGAATAAAAAGATGAAGCAGTAACTTGAGGTTGTACATTCCATTCCAGCAGTCAAGTGCTTCAAAGTTAGGTGTTACAATGCCGAATGTTGCAATACAAAGTCTGTCTCTGGATCTAGTTCTGGCTGTTTTGATCAGAACAGGAGGCAAAAGCCAGTGCTCTCACAGATTGAAAGAATATGGCTTTTAAACATGTATTGCTTATGGAGAATAGTTAACTTGGAATTTTAGCATTTGTTCAGCCTAATAAGCATGAAGAAAATGTTTGTGTGACATTTGTGAATACACAAAATTGAGGCACAGCAATATGACAGGTTGTGCATCTCATGAAACATGTTTTAATGTGTACCTTTGTTTTCTTAAATCTCTTTAAGATTCTTTAAATCTTAAATCTTTAAAATGTAGAGTTCATATATGTATATGCTGAATCTTTTAGGACTTAAAACTAAGGAAGAAAAGTATAATCTTATTAGTAACAGTTAATAACTAACTGCATACTGAAACACTTCTAGCTTCAACAGAAGTATCTCAGCTTTGAATGAAATGTTGCAGCTAAAGAGACCAAACTTTGGAATCTGAGTGCTGCCCTGGCAACTTTCCAGGCACCTGGAGGCTGTAACCAATTTGCATTTTGATTTACATAAACACTAATATCTCCACCTCCTCTTTTCTGACATTTTTTTGCACTTCTCGTACTTAACTATCACATAATTTACTTGTCTTCTATCACTTCATTCCCTTTTACTTCTATTTTTTATGTTCTTATGCCTGGTATTAAACTCTTTTCTAATGCTGAAGTTTTTTCATTGTTCTTTCTTTCATTGGTCCTCCCACCCTTCTTTTTTCTGTAGCTTTCCACAGTCTGCATTCTCTTTGGGATTGATTTCCTGTATGTTGTATTTTTCTGGGCTTCCTTATCTTTGCTTTCACCTCCTGTCCCAGTATACACAGAGCCCTAGTGTTTCTATAGTGCTGTGGCCTTGTGAAATCATAAATGTACAAGACAGTCAGTGGTCTCTGTTGAGATTTTCAGTGGTGACTGCAAGGTTTCTATTGCAGGGATAAAGAAAATGGAGGTAATAGGAGGTAAATGGAGAGAATAGGTATATGTCATATAAATTGCATTTTTTGTAATTTCTGCTTCCAGCTACAAAGGAATAAACTAGTGGATTCCTACATGGAGAAAAATAAACTGAAGTTCAAACATTTAAGTTGTATTTGGTCTATACCATATGTTAAGAATATTTTTTTCTTTGTTTCTTGTCTCCTTCCTTATTTCCTCTCTAACCTACAGGCTGGAGGTATGAGGTTGAAGAGAAGAAGACTCCAAAACCTAAATCCAAGTCCTATGGTGCAAACTTTTCTTGGAACAAAAGAACAAGGGTGTCTACAAAATAGGTTGGCTTTGGCTGTCTGGCTGTGAAGAAAGTCAGCTGTGCTATATTTATAGTCCATGTATAATACATCTCTTAATCTCCTAATAAATTTGACCTTTAAACTGCAAATGCATCTTCTGATGTCTATTTAAAATGTTTTTGATGTCTGCTGTTACAAACTTCCCTATAAATAGATGAGATTTGGAGAGTTCATACTTCTAAAAAATTGCAGTACTAGGAATCTATCAAAAGGAATGTTTGCATTAAGCTTCTACTTTAAAGATTGTGGTTTATTTTTGACAGTAATTTTATATTCACTATCTTGTTTAAACTTACCAGCCGTGCGTATACAAATTCTCTCAGTAGAAGCTAGGTTTTTTCTTTTTCTTTACAAGAGAATTTTGTCAGTTCTTTTGTCAGAGCAAAGTATGATATGTACAACTTAATGTTTCAGTAAAACTTAGACCATTCTGTATAAATATATGTTATATAATAATTCTGCCCAAGTTAATCTTGTCATTATGTCAGAAGCATTCATGGCTGGATATGGGAGAAGTTCATTGCAAGAAACAGATTGTACTTGTTTCTCTGTGTTGCTCTTCAGAAATGAGAATAAGACAGTTAAATATTTGCAAATTAAGCTAGAGGAGCGTTAAGTGCTCACACAGCATCAGCATATACTAATTATGTAATTATAGTTTTGGGGTTTATTTTATTGCTAGTTCCATACTTGTCTGTGCTGAGATTTCCTATTGCTGAACAACATGTGGTGATACCATCTCAGCCTTAACATTGACTATATAGCCAAAGCTATTTATCTTGCATGAGATTAAATCAATAATTTTAATAATGTACAATATTATGTTTGGAATCCTTTGTTAATTTAATTTTTGCTTAACAAATGAGGGTATCAACACATGATCACTGAGGTCTTTTACAAACTGAGGGAGGGTACACCTGTTTCATATGGAACTAAGGGTTTTATCCCCCAATGTCACAAAAGAGAGTTGAGACAGATCTCTCCACATAGATCTAAAGAACAGTGTAAATGGCATGCATTGAATCATACCTAAAAGAAGGCACAAAATTACCAGATGTTGCCCAGATTTGCTCATGGTATTGCTTCATTTTTAGCATTTATTTAAAGCATTAGTTTTGACCCAGTTTCGATCTAGCCAGCCAGTTGGTTGTTGCTGTCTTCCTATCATCGAGCTGTTACTTGTAATTCAACTTCCTATTCAGTTTTAAATGCTGCTTTGTATAGGGGAGCTTAAATTCCTCCAAGAATGCCAAGATGTACCAAACATGCATCTTAACAGTCCAGAATCTACCACATCTCTGTATTCCAACTAAGCGTAATATCCTAATCTTGCCAAGAAGAAAATAGTAAGAAAAGCCATTCACTGTTTTGGTTTTTGTTGTCTTTTACAAGTGAAGATCAGCAAAATCCTAATTTAACAGCTTTGTAGGATAATGAACATTAAAATTGAAAAGTGCTTGAATGCCTAGTGAAGCAAATGTGTAGTTTGTTATTTGAAGTTATGTAGTCGAGGGAAATGACTGAGATTAGGTATGTAACATTATGTTTGAAAAAATAAATGGAATTGCCATATACTAACCTGTAGTTCTCATAAGTAGAATTCAGTGCCACACAGACCACAACTTCTTTCTTTTAATTGTTTCTTCTAAAAAAAAAAAGCTTTCCCAAAGAAAGCTTTTTTTTTTTTTAAATGTGTATGCTCATTATGCTTCTTTACTGTACACTCCACCTTGAAGTCTTTAAGTTGTATTTGAGCCCAGATACCGTTCCTCCAATGACCTTTGCTGAATTTTGTTGAATAGCTTCTTAAAAATAAGCATGTCAGCAACAGAAGAAAGTTGATTATTGTTGTCTTAGGCTCCAAACCCTAGAAGTGAAATTAAGTGCAGGAGTTTGTAGAGCACTAGTGAGGAGAGGAATATATTTTAGCGATTAAAAGGTTGACTGAATCCTTTCATTAACTTACCAGAGTACTGCAGCACTAGGCTGGAACTGGTATCATACAAGATTATTGGAATGTCTTTAGTTAAGTACCTTTATAAGTGAACATTTCATTGTTGAACTCCAGCTTCTGTCTACTCTGCAGTGTGTTACAGCAGGTAAAATTGCTCCTGAATCTAGAGTATATGACAATAGGTAAGCTGCCATAATTATGTGGTTTTAGTATCCTCAACCATTGATCTGAAAGTGGAAATCTCAAGAGATTTTTGAAGACTTAAGGCTTATACAAAAGCTGAATGAGATCAGAGGTTCATCTTGGTTGTAGATGCAGCTATGCTGTGTCCAACTAATCAAAGCTTTTCTTAGCAGTAGTGTTTCAAACCTTTGGAAGTATCAAAATTATTAATGGAGAAAGAAAAGCTTAAAAGCTCCCAGATAAAACAGATTTTTTACACAGTGGGATTTGGATGTGTCTGAGGTATTAACCATGTTATGTAACAATAAAAAAGAATTTAAGAATTGCAAGGCAGTTGAATGCCAGCATTGCATGAAACTGTTACGTGCTATTGATACATTATTTTGTAGAACTCACTGCTCAGATTTGAGAGGTTTTCTGTGTAGTTTTGTAGCTGACATTGTGGAAAGTCTCATGCAAAAAATTAGTGGGTTGGTCTCAGATAGTTACCCTTCCATAGATACATTCTGTGAAGTTTTGGAGGCAGACCATAGCTTCTAGATAAAGTCCTTTTCCAGTTTTAGCAGATTACCTTATCTGTCATTGCGGTCTTGGCCAGCTACATGTCACTGTAAGATTTGGCTTATTCCTATCAAGTATGGGTAAAATTTCCTTCTCTTAAGGAAGAAGCAATATAGTATTTTTGCTCCCATTTGCTGCTACAAGCTATGTAGTATATGTCTCTTGACCACATTAAAATAATCAGATATGAATTTCAAACACTTGAAAGGTTGGCCACTTCAGTTTATGAGAACAAGGTGATTCAAGTAGTTAATCTGGATTTAGAGGGCTTTCTAAAAGGTCTCTTAACCTTGTTAGAAAGGCAACAGCATACTTAAATTCTTAAGAATCTTTTAGATTTTTGAGGAGTAAATCCTTAGAGTGAGAATACTTTAATCAACAGGAGAGAACTTGCATGAGTATGGTAGTAGCTTCTAAAATCACAAGTAATGCAGCAAACAGTGTGTAATTACATGGTTTCCCATAGAGAGGCAGATCAAGAAACGCATGAGAATGCAGCTTAAAAATAAATGAGTACATTTTCACATGGTGGATGTTGAAATTCATTGACAACTTTTTGACTACCAAAATTAACTTGATACTAGCTCAAATTCAGCACATGAAATAGATGCACTAACACTGGAATTAAAATAGTATCCTCTTCAGAAAAATCCCTGAGCTAAAGGCTGCTGACAGCTCTTTCTTTGGCCATCCCTATTAGCCGCCTTCAAAGCTGGATTTGTTTGAGTGGGTATCTTGATCTGGCACTGAATGGTGCTTCTTAGTACTGCGGCCAGTATGGCATTCAAAGGTTTCATGATACTGTTGTTAATGTTTTATTAATTAATGACATTCTTTGGAGAACCATAAGAAATCATAAAATGGAAGTGTTTGAAAGGGAACTCCAGAGATCATCTTGTCCAACACCCTGCTAAAGCAGGTTCACCTAGAACAGATTGCAGAGGAACAGATCCAGGCAAGTTGCCTCTCTAGGCATCCTGTTCAGTGCTCTGTCACCCTCATACTAAAGATGTTCAAATGGCACTGTCTTCTAGGTAGTGCCTGTTGCCCCTTTTGCAGTCACTGGGCACCAGTGAGAGAAGTCTCTCTCCATCGTCCTGACACCCACCCTTTAGATATTTATAAACATTTATAAAATCACCTGTCAATCTTTTTTAGGCTAAATTGATGCAGGTCTCTGGCAGATGCTCCAATCCCCTCATAATCTTTGTAGTCCTTCATGAGAGTTTCTCCAATTGTTCCATACCTTTCATGAACTAGGGAGCCTGGAACTGGACACAAGACTCCAGATGTGGCCTAAGGTAGAGTGGAGAGGGAGCAGAACATCCCTCAATCCACTGGCCACACGTTTTTTAGTGCAGCCAGTCACTGGAGACTATGGCACGTTGTTGGCTTATGGTGACCTTGTTATCAGCCAAGACTCCCAGGTCTTACCTGTGGTGTGTGGGGTTATTTCTCCCCAAGTGCTGAACCTTACACTTGCTTTGTTAAACTTGACCTTAAACTTTAACTGAAGATCAGGTTTGTGATCACCTGAAGAACCTGAAAGTGTTCAAGTCCATGGGACCTGATGGGATACACCCATGGGTACTGAGAGAACTGGCAGATGAGGTGGCTAAATCCCTCTCTATTATATTCCAAAAATTATGGCAGTCTGGTGAAGTCCCCCACTGACTGGAAATGGGGAAACGTGACTCCTGTTTTCAAAAGGGTAGGAAGGAGGAGTCGGGGAACTACACCCCAGTCAGTCTCACCTCTGTGCCCAGTAAGATTACAGAGCAGATCCTCCTGCAGTCACTACTGACACAGGAGAATAATGAAAAGGTGATTGGGTGCAGTCAGCATGGCCTCACCAAGGGCAAATCCTGCGTGACAAACCTGGTGGCCTTCTATGAATGGGTCACAACATTAATGGATGAGGGGAGAGCAACTGATGTTATTTATCTGGACCTGAGCAAAGCCTTTGACACTGTCCCACACCACATTCTGCTCTCCAAGCTGGTGGAACCTGGGTTTGATGAGTGGACCACTAAATGGATAAAGAACTGGCTTGATGGCCACACCCAAAGAGTGGCTGTCAAAAGGTCCATGTCCAAGGGGAGGCCAGTGATAAGCGGAGTCCGTCAGGGATCAGTCCTGGGACCAGTATTGTTCAACGTCTTTGTTGGTGACATGGACAGAGGCATTGAGTGCACCCTCAGCAAGTTTGGTGACGAAGCTCTATGGTGCAGCAGACATGTTAGACGGTAGGGATGCCATCCAGAGGGACTTAGACAGGCTGGAAAGGTGACACAAGCCAACCTCATGGGGTTTAACAAGACCAAGGGTAAGTCCTGCATCTGGGGTGAGGGACGTGAATCTCCAGAAAGGTCGAGAGATGTGATAAGGCCAGACAGAGAGTTGGGGCTGTTCAGTCTGGAGAAAAGAAGGCTCCGAGGTGACATTGTGGCCTTCTGAAGGGGGCTACAGAAAAGCTGGGGAGGGGCTTTTTAAGATCTCAGGTAGCAGCAGGACTAGGGGGGAATGGAGCAAAACTGGAGATGGGTAGATTTAGACTTGATGTGAGGAGGAAGTTCTTGACCATGAGAATGGTGAGAGCCTGGAATGGGTTACCCAGTGAGGTGATTGAGGCTCCGTCCCTGGAGGTGTTTAAGGCCAGGCTGGATGAGGCTCTGGCCAGCCTGCTCTAGGGTGGGGTGTCCCTGCCCATGGCAGGGGGATTGGAACTGGATGATCCTGTGGTCCCTTCCAACCCCAACCAATTCTGTAACTTCTTCCCAAGGAGGGTGATGGGGCACTGGAGGGGGCTGCCTGGGGAAGTTGTGGAGTCTCCTCCTCTGGAGACATTTGAAACCTGCCTGGAACTGGTCTAGGTGATCCTGCTGTGGCAGGGGGATTGGACTAGGTGATCTTTCAAGGTCCCTTCCGATTCCTGATGATTCTATGAGTCTATGATTGTATGATTAGGTTCCTCTCAGCCCAGGTCACTCTGGCAGCATGGCCTTCCGGTGCGTCAGCTTCTTGTCCCAGTCTTGTCTCATCAACAAACTTGCTGAGGGTGCATTCTTCCTTCATTCAGGTTATTGATGAGTATGTAGAATTAGTCTGGAGCCAGCACTGAGCTTTGGGCAATACGCCTTCAACAAGACTGCACCACAGATCACAACTCTGAGCTCTGATATTCAGCCAATTCTTAATCGATTTTATTGGCCACTCACCTAACACACACTTCCTAAGCTTCCCTAAGGGTATGATAAGGGAGACACTGCCGACATCTTGTTCAAGTCAAGGTAATCAGCATACACTACCCTCCCTTCGTCTGTCCATGCATGGAAGCCATCACAAGAGGCTGTCAGTTGGTCAACCATGATTTTCACTTAATGAATCCATGTTAACCACTCCCTATAACCTTCATTTCATCCACATGCTTAGAGATTACATCCCAAAAGAACTGTTCCATCACCTTTCTAGTGAAGGAGGAGACATTGACAAGTCTGTACTTTCCTGGGTCCTTTTTGAATTCTGGAGTTGACACTGGCTTTCTCCAAGTTCTCTAGTGTCTGTCCTGTTTTCCAGGACCTTTCAAAGATAATGGTCAGTGGCTTAGCAATATTGTCTGCCAGCTCTTTCAACACTCATGGGTGTATCACATCATGGCCTATGTATCTATGTCTTCAGGCTGACCAAGTGTTCCCTAGCAGCCCTGCCTCCAAGGTCTAAAATTCTTGAGGCCTGGCCTTAGCCCTATAGAATGAAGCAAAGAAACCATTCATAGAATCATTAAGGTTGTAAATGACCTCCAAGCATCAAGTCCAACCATCAACCTTATGTCATCATGCCCACTAAACGATGTTTCCAAGTGCCCCTTATACATGGTTTTTGAACACCTTCAGAGACAATGACTCCACCAATTCCCTGGTGAACAAATATTTCCTGATGTCTGATCTAAACCTCTCCTGGTGCAATTCAAAGCTGTTTCCTCTTGCTAATTGCAAGAAGACTGATTTAGTAATTGCAAGAAGAGAGAAGAAACACGCCACATACACTCTACAACCTGCTTTCTGATAGTTGTAAAGAGCTATAAGGCCTCTCCTCAATATCCTTTTCTCCAGACTAGACAAATCCAGTTCCCTCAGCCCTGTCCTCCAGGCCCTTCTCTAGTTTCATTGCTCTTCTTTGGAGCTGCTCCAGCACCTCAATGTGTTTTTTGTAAAGAGCTGCCCAAAACTGAACACAGTATTCAAGGTAAGGTCTCACTAGTGACAAGTACAGGGAGAAAATTTCTTCCGTGGTCCTGCTGGCCACACTATTTCTAATGCAGGCCAGGATGCCATTTGCCTTCTTGGCCACCTGGTAACACTACACACATGATCAGCTGGCTATCAGCTAACACCCTCAGCTGATAACCCCAGCCATTCTCCAGCTACTCTTCCCCATGCCCATAGTTTTGCATGGGGTAGTTGTGATTGAAGTGGAGGACCTGGCACTTGGTCTTATTAAGCCTCATACAATCAACCTCAGCCCATCAATACAGCCCATCCAGGTGCCTCTGCAGAGCCTTCCTACCCTCAAGCAAATGAACACAGCCAGACAGTTTGGAGTCATCTGCAAGCTTGCCCTCATCCAGATCATCGATGAAGATGTTAAACAAGAGTGGCTCAAACACTGAGCCCTGGGGACCACCAGTTATCACTAGCCAACTCAGTTTCATTCTATTCAACACAACTCTGTGGGCTTGGCTATGCAGCCAGTTTGTTACCCAGTGTAGAGTCCACCTGTCTAAGCCATGAGCCACCAGCTTCTCTAGGAGAATGCTGTGGAAGACTGTATGAAACGCTTTAATTAAGCCTAGGTAAACAATACCCACAACCTCCTCCTCATCCACTAAATGGGTCACCTGATCATAGAAGGGGATCAGGTTGGTCAGGCAAGACCTGCCCTTCATAAATACTTGCTGGCTGGCCCTGATCCCCTGGCTCTCCTGCACTTGCTATCTGAGTGAGCTCAGAATGAACTGCTCTGTAATCTTTCCCAGTACTGACGACAGGCCTGTATCTGTCCAGATTATCCTTCCGCTCCTTCTTCTTGTGGAATGGTGACACATTAGCAGCCTCTATCATCTGGGACCTCTCCTGTTAGCTAGGAGCACTGATAAATTATGGAGAGTGGCTTGGCAAGCTTCTCTGCCAGCTCCCTCAGAGGTCTTAGACGGATTTATTCTGGCTTCTGAGTGTTCAGGTGGAACAGTAAGTCGGTAACTGCATCCTCTTGAATTATCAGAGGTTTATCCTGCTCTCCATCCCTGCCCTCCAGCTCAGGAATCTGAATATCTTGACCTGACTAGTCATTAAAGACTGAAGCGAAGAAGGCATCGAGTACCTCAGGCTTGTCCTAATTCTTGGTGGTGATGTTCCCCTTCATATCTAGTCAGGGGTGGAGATTCTCCCTGACCATCTTTTTGCTGGTGATGGATTTCACAGAACATTACAGATTGGAAGCGACCTGGAAAAATCATCCAGTCCAA
>VZRI01010240.1:80169-97003 GCA_013397515.1 Upupa epops | reverse complement strand
CTTTATTTCAGACTAAAAACCTTTATTTCAGACTAAAAACCTTTATTTCAGACTAAAAACCTTTATTTCAGACTAAAAACCTTTATTTCAGACTAAAAACCTTTATTTCAGACTAAAAAGCTTTATTTCAGACTAAAAAGCTTTATTTCAGACTAAAAAGCTTTATTTGGGGGTAAAGTCACTTTATTTAGGAGTTAAAGAGTTTCCTTAGGATGAAACTGCTTTATTTAGGGTAAATTATCCTCATTTAAGGGCTAATTAACTTGTGTTTAGGAAGAACTAAGTCGATTAGGGGTAAATTAACCTTCCTTAGGGATAAATCAATGCTATTTTGGGATAAACCCCCCCCAACCCCTGGAAGACCCCAACCCCGGGGCAGGCGCCACTCACTCACCTCCTGGATAACTTTTTGGCACGGGTGGACCTGTCCGTTCTCCACGATGGGGTTGGTGTGTCTGTCAAGAGCAGATTGAACGGGGTTTGGGGGGTTTAAAGGGGGGGTTGGAACCTCGAGGAATCACAAAAGCGGCTCTGGAAGAGCTAGAGAAGCTTGAAATTAGGGAAGAAGCAGCTTCCAGCTCCTCGCTGATCAGGATTCCCCCCCTCTCTTTACCTGAAAATGACGGCAAGGCGGTCCAGGGGCACTGTGGGGTCGGAGGAGAGGCCGTTGCTGGGCTCCTGGGACAGCAGCTGGAAGACAACGGGGACAGCTGAGGAGCTAAGCTCCTGCAAGCCTAGAGAAGCTCAAGGATCGAGGTCGATCCCTGAGTTGATGGAGGGCCACCCCACAAGGTTCTCGTCTCTTCTCCAGCTCTGAGTGGGATTACAGGTTGGGAAGGAGAACATCAAGAGACTGGAGATGCTGGGATGGGCTAGAGAAGCTCTGGAGAGGCAGAGGACCACGGAGGGATCTTCACTGGGGTCTCCCACCGTCCTCATCACCATCCTCCAGGCTTTCTGCTCCCCATGGAACTGCATCTCCATGGAGAGGGCCACCATGGCTTCAGGGCAACCAGAATCTGGTGCGTGGGGAGGTCCAGTTCTCATGCTGTTCATGTGGCTGGGCTCTCTACCTGCTGGTTCTGGAAGGTTCTTGGGCTCCTGGTACCTAAACTAGGGACCACTGCCTTCCTGTTGAACCCTGCAGATGCTCTACTGGTTCGGTGCTGCTCAGCCAGAAGACAAGTGAGGTCCTGGGACTTCTCAAACCCTTCTGGCTTTAAGGAGACCCAGTCCTGAGGCCACCAGGTCCAGACAGAGCCACAGCAGCTCCATCTGCTGCCTCTGACCCAGTGAGGATCGAGAGGACCGCGTCCGACCCCTCCATCCGATCCAGTGAGGAACAAGATGCAAACCAGGAAGGAAGGAAGCAGAGGACCATCACCATGGTGGCCCCTACCTTCTTGAGGGCCATCACTTGCACAGCACAGAGCTCGCTGAGACACTCGGCGATCTTCTCCAGGGGTAGCCGGGCCAGGACCAAGGCCGTCCCTGAAAAGCAGAAGATGGGTTGAGGAGCAGCTACGGAGTGTGGGAGCTCAACGGGTGAAACCCAACCCTGTGAGAGCTTCTCCAACTGGGCCAATGGGGCTGTGGCACCTTCAGACCAACTCCTGACTCAAAAACCATCCTGCAGGGGGACAGGGAAGCAAAGGCCGGGGGGGAGGGAAGTGGAGGAATGTTCTAGTAGCTCTGGAATCTATCGGGAGCCTCCAGGATGTGGATGTGGAAGGGTCTTCCCAGGAAGGAAAGGGGGTTGTAGATCCCAGAGGGAGTTAACCCCCACCCCACTGACCTTCCCCTACCTTTGAGGAGCCCGACAGCAGCCTCTGGCGAGAGGGTGAAGGAGTCCAGCGCCCGGGCAATCTCCAGTAGCCCGTGGAAGTGCTGGGCCATGTGGTCCCGGCACACGGAGCAGATGTTGTGGATGGCCTTGGCTGCTGCCGACGCCAAGCGCTGGTCACAGAGCCCCTTCATCAAATAACCCAGCACTGGATCTACGAGGGAGGAACTGGAGGTGAGAAACCACCCCACAGGGATCCGCAGGCTGGGAAACGGAGGGGGTAGGGTCTCACCGAGGAACTGGGGGTTCCTGTCCACCACCTCACTCATCTCTCCCACCAGTTCGATGCTGGTGTAGCGGACGGCCGTGTGAACTGTCTCGGGGAGGTGGACGACCCCCTCCAGCACCTCCACCAGCGTTGGGTTGTTCTCCCTGGTGGGGGGGGAAAAGTGGGGGGGGTGTTTAGTGAACCCAAAGGTCGGGACGTGAGCTTGAAGCGGGGGAAATGTGAACAGCGGTGCCCAAATGGAGCAGAAGACACTGAACCCCCCCTCCAAGAGGCACAAATCCTAGCTCACGGGCCTGGAGACAGCCAGAGGAGCCTGCTCCCAGTTTGGGATGGTGCTACTGGGTGAGTCCCAGTCTCCCCACAGCCCCGAGGGTGGGTGAGACATGGTGGGAACTGATCACTGCCTCTCCCCAGCAGCTCGAGGCCCTGAGAGGTTCAAGAGGAGGAAGGAAGAGTGAAAGCAAATCCCAGTAAGACCAGACTTGACATGGATTGGGGGAGCTGGGGGAGCCCCAGTGCTCCAGCTGGGTCATCCCAAGGCACTGGGAGGTCTGGAGCTGCTTAACTGGGGAGAAAGAGGGGTTTCCTAGGAAGAGACTGAACCCTTCCCCTAAGGAGAAGCTGGGAAAACTCCGCCTGGATCTGGATGAGGACCCTCACCCTGCTTTGAGGATGTAAACCAAGGGGAGACAAAGCCTGACCCTGGTTTTACCAGGGCTGAGCTCAAGGTACTCAAGTCCAGTTAAACTGGGTATCGGAATGGAATTGTTGGTGCTGAGAGGGGCCACACTGCTGGCACCATTCCAGGTCACGTTGGCCACTGGGGCTCTGAGCAACCTGCTCTGCGTGGGGATGGCCCTGCTCAGGGGGCAGGGGGTGGCACTGGAGGAGCTCAAGAAGTTCCCTAAACCCAACCCATCCTGTGGTCCTGTGGAAGGTCCCAGATAGGCAGAGACGACCTGAAAAGGTCCCACGGCTTCACTCAATCCCAGCTCCATCACGGAGCCTGACCTCTGGGGGGGCTCTGTCCTCACAGACATGAGCAGGGTGGGCACCACTCACTGGTCAACACTCTTGGCTATGGAGGCCATGATGAAGAGGACAGCTTCGGTCACCTCCCACGGGGGATTCCCATCCTTCAGGGTGGCGTAAAGCTGCAGGAACACAGAATCCATCTCAAAGGTGGCCTGGGGACAGGGTGTCAGGAATGCCACCCCGCTCCTGCCATCCCCCATGCTCCAGGGATTGACCTTCATGGATCTGTCTTGGTTCCACAGAGCCGCCCTGCTGTGCTGAGACCACGGTACCCCCAAGCGTGAGAGCTGCTTCTCCCAGAGGTCCCAGAACTGTCCCACCCTCCCATCGTGAGGAGGTAACATGGGCGACCTCTTCCCCACCCCGAGGGCCACCAGGGCTTGGCCACCTCCTGGCAAACCCACCTGGGCAAAACACTCCACTGATCCCACCAGGAAGATGAGGTCCTTCACCAGGTCTGACACCCGCATCCGGAACTCCCCGAAGTCATCGGTCTCCTCTGGGACACCCTCCTAGGACAGGGAATGGTGACAGCTGGGAGAAATCCAGCTTCCCACTCGACCGTGACAACTCAAGGAGGTTCCTGCCCTCCTCTACCCAGCTCAAGGAGGGTAGAAGGAGATCCACTAGCTAGGAGACATCAACAGATCCAACGTGGACGTGAATGGGTGCAAGTCAAGGGGCTGAGGAAGAGATGGAAGAGGGATAACATCCCAGACTCATCACCCGGAGCTACAGGGAGCCTCCACCTCCAGCTGTGAGCAGCCATCACCTGGAGCTACAGCGAGCCACGAGGAGCCACCGCCTAGAGCCTCAAGGAGTCACTATTGTAGTGCCATGAGGAGCAAACACCTAGAGCTACAAGGAGCCTCCACCTAGAGCCATGAGGAGCCACCACCCTATAATTAAGCAGAGCTACGGGGTGCCATCCCCTGGAGCTACGGGGTGCCATCATCCCAGAACTAGCAGGAGCCACCACCCAGCAGCAAGGACCCAGTGATTCACAGAATCCCCAGCTGGTTTGGGTTGGAGGAAGCTTTTAGGGTCACGGAATGCAAACCCCATCCCCAGCCGCCTTACGTGGTCCGAGTCGAGCTGGCAGTGCCTGGCCAGAGCGTGGAGAAGGCGCTGGATGTAGGCTTTGAAGATGCTGTGGATGACAGCGTCGTCAGTCTTGTACAGATGCTCTCCCAGTCTGTACCAGAAGTTGAAGGAAATTTCCACCACCTGGTTTGAGGAGATAAAACCAGTGAGGGACGGAGCTGGTCCTGCCGCTGGATTCCCCCGCGGTGCTGCCGTAGTAGAACAGTGTCTCCTCCAGCTTTGCTGACCTTGTCTCACGTTGCTTTGTGGGGGATGTGAAACCCGCTGAGTTAATCTGAAAACCTGTCAGCGGCCCTCAGGAGCAAAATGTCTGCAGTGGAAAATGAACCCTGAAGCTCCAGAAGCTTCTCTAGGCTTCACTAACCCAGGGAGGGACTCAAAAGAGGTCCCCGAGTCGCAGGTGAGGGCTACAGAGACCCGGTGGAGAGTGGATGCTCCATGGTTTCCACTCTAAACCAGCCCCCAGGGGATGGAAATCCCCATCCTGGAGAGGATACCGGTTCAGTCCACCCCACCCCATAGTGGGACCTGTCACAGGACTGTGGGGGTTGGCAAAGACTCGTGAGAGCATCAGGTTCAACTGTTCCCCCAGCACTGCCAGGTCCCCACTGACCCCTGGGGCCCTCACCCTACAGCTGCGTGGCTTTGCAACCCCTCCAGGGATGGGGACTCCCCCGGTTCCCTGGGCAGCCTGGGCCAGGCCTGAGGAACCCTTGTGGAGAAGGAAGTGATCCTCAGGGGCAACCTCACCCTCCCCTGGGGCAACGTGAGGCCCTGTTCCTCTCCTCCTGTCACCTGTTCCTTGGGACAAGGCAGCAGACTAGATCAAAGGAAGAAACTGGTGCTGAGGGTGGGGAGACTCTGGCCCAGATTGCCCAGAGGGGTAGAACAAGCCCCACTCCAGGTCAGGTCGGATGCTGGGGCTCTGAGCAACCTGCTCTGGGTGGGGATGGCCCTGCTCACGGCATGGAGTGGCACTGGAGGAGCTTGGAAGGTCCCTTCAGCCCAACCCAGCGTGTGATTCTCTATTTAATGAGCAGGACAACCCCTCTAGGAAGGAACCTCCACGGGCTGAGGGCAGTAACCACTTCACCTAGAGAGCTCAGAGCCCCCAGAAGCTACACCAAGGACCCCACAAAGCTCCACGGAACCCATCAGAGCTCCCTCACCTCGTACTGTGGGTGGCCAGCGCAGATGAGCAGCAGCTCGAGCGTCCGCAGGTCGCCCAGCCCTTGGCCTGGTGTGCAAACGATTTTATCAAGGAAGGTCTCGCAGAGCTCGGTGAAAACACGGCAGTAGTTGAGGACCCTGTGAGGGGAACGAGAGCAGGGGGTAATGTGGGAAGTTCTTCCAGGTTTGGTTGGGGTAGATCTTGTCTTTGAGGGGAAAAGCACCGAGTTCTCCTTCAGCTTCTCCTCGGTAGAGGCTGAAATAGGGGGAATTCCAAGAGGAAGCACCCCAGCAGAGGGTCACCAGGAGCTCTGAGAGCAAGAACCAAGCAATGGAGCAGAGGAGTCCATTTCTCTGCAATCACTGCAGCTGTAGAGACCCAGACCTACAGGGGGCTTCTACCCAGAGCTACAGGGAGCCTCCACCCAGAGCAGGAACATCAAACCCACGAGTTGTTCACTTACTTGTCCAGGTCCTCTCGTGCTACAGCCATGTGATAGGCACTCTCAAGGGTGAGAACCCCCTGGAAGAGCTGCAAGGCCAGCGGCAGGTTGGTCTCCACATTCTCGATGGCGTAAAGAGCCGAGCAGACACAGTCTGAAGCAGCTTCGTGGAGGTTCGATGATGTCTTGTCTTGTTGCTGTGAGAAATGGAAGAGATTGTCTGGGTGAAACGAGCTGGGGCATGGAGAGAAAGCTGGAGATTTGATGTTCTTGAGATGTTCAGAAGGAAAGAGAAGGCTGTGCTGCTCGTTAGAATGTAAAATTGTGTGGAAAGGACCTTCCCCGGGCCCTCAGGTTGGAAGGACCTTCCCCGGGCCCTCAGGTTGGAAGGACCTTCCCCGGGCCCTCAGGTTGGAAGGACCTTCCCTGGGGCCTCAGGTTGGAAGGACCTTCCCTGGGGCCTCAGGTTGGAAGGACCTTCCCTGGGGCCTCAGGTTGGAAAGGGCCCTCAGGTTGGAAACAGCCTTCTCTCAGGGTGGAAAGGACTTTCCCTTGGGTTAGAAAGAGCCCAGGAAGCTCATCAGCTCCTCACTGAGGCCAGAAATGAGGTGAAATGTTTATCACTGCAATGGATTTGGGGTCACACCCAGCAGATGTTGGCAGAGCTTGACACTGGTCGATGCTTTAAGGGAGCAAAGAAAGAGTGAGACAAGAGGAAACCACAACTGGGCTCCTGCTTGGGGCAATGAAGGCTCCAGAACTGCTGGTCAGGACACAGGGGGAATAAAGAGAAGAGATGTAAGACAAAGATTACATTGTCTTTGGACTTTCTCCTTGATGCCATGGTGCCTAGGAGGGATGAAAGGATCAGCCCTTGACCATGCAGTGGGGTCAAACTAGGTGGGCAGGACAAAATAACCCCGATGGAGCCACCAAAAAAGCAGCTAAAAGTCACTCAAAGGGCTTTCTGTTTGATGCCAAAAGCTCTGTCTGCATCTTCTGTCCATCATCACGGCAGTGATGGCAACAGCTGGAGGGCTCCTGCTCAACCAACTCACCTTCTGCACCTCGGTCACTCGTGGGGTTTAAAGGTGACAGCAGCCTGGAACCCAGCACCACCTCCTTTCCCCCAAACACTCACCAGCACCTCGAAGAGGAGCGACAGTAACTTGCTGTTGGCCATGAAAGTGCTGTCCAGGACTCCCAGGTTGAACCAGCTCCCCAAGCAACGGAAGATTTTGATGAGCATCTTCTCATCGTTGCCAGCTTTCTCCACGCAGGTCATCTAGAGCAGGACAAGCAGGAGCTGCTCAGGACCCTCTAGCTCCAACAGAACGTTCAGGAACTCACATAATAATAAACAGTTTGGAAAGCTGGTGATGAAGGTGAGGAGATCGCGGTCCAGGGTGCCCAGAGAGGTGAGAGAAGCCCCATCCCTGGTACCATCCCAGGGCAAGTTGGACGTTGGGACTCTTGAGCAACCTGCTCAGGGTGGGGATGGCCCTGCTCAGGGTGGGGATGGCCCTGCTCAGAGCAGGGGGGTTGGATTGGACTGGAGGGACTTGAAAAGTCCCTCTCACAATGAGTTTTGAAGGTGATAAATCACTGAACCCACTCAAATCTCCACTGAAAGTCCCTCACCACAACACAACTGCTGATACAAAGACCCGGGTCTACCCCGACTGCGGGCCAGGTCTACCAGAGCTGGGACCTCTTGTTTCCTTCCAGCACTTCAGCTCCAAAACCTTACTGCCCAGACCCTACTGGGATGAGGAGAAGGAGAGCGGGACCTGGAGAAGGATCTCTCTTCTCTGCAGAAGCCCAAAGTGGAGCTTTCAGAGCTCCTCACTTAACACCTCAAAGTCATCTTTCATCACCATCTCTCCTCCAGCCTTTAACCCCATCCCCCCTGCGTTTTGCTCTTCAGGCAGGTGGTGAAAAGGCTCTGCACTGGGATTTCACCACCGAAGCTCCAGGCAGATGTGGAGAAGCCTGAATGGAAAATCATCCGAGAGCCTGAGCACCCCTCGGTGAGCCGACAGCACGAGGTGACGCTGCCTGTCTCACTGATGTGACAGCAGGGCTTCTCCCACAAAGTGCCCCAGGGCTGCAGAGAGCTGGGAGGGAAGGGGGGGGAGGCTGAGGAAGGTGAAAAGAGGTTGAGAAGGGAGTGAGGACTTAGCTCACCGACAACTACAGCTGCAGAAAAGGTGGAGCTGGGCTCCCCTAACGGCTGCAGCAGTAACAGCATGGATCTCCACGGGGATAAGGCCCTCACACGAGGGGCAAAGTCCTCTCCAGCAGCACCCGAGCTGTTGCTGAGCAGCAAAACTCTGCGTCCTGAGACGCAGGATGAGAGGAACTGGCCTCAGGTTGCTCCACGGGAGGCTGAGGTTGATCCTGAGGACCAGTTTTTGTCCCACAGAGGCAGGGCCAAGGCTCCTCGGTTGTTCTTACCAGAAGAGAGATGACTGTGCTGGAGTAGTAGGCGAGATCCTCGATGATCTCGGTGCGGCGGTTGGCTCCGATGCGCAAGGAGCGGCTGTGGACTTCTTCAGGCAGCACCGTCAGGATCTCCAGGAGAAAAGGCAGGGATGTGACGTCATTGCTGTACCTGAAACCACCGGGAGAACGGGACAGTGCGGGAGGGTTCTCTGGGGGTCTGGAGAAACGGGCGCAGATGAACCTCGTGGGGTTCAACGAGGTCAAGTGAAGGGTCCTGCAGCTGGGCTGGGGCAACCAGAGGTATCAAAGAGGCTGCAGAGCAGCCCTGTGGGTACTGGTGGGTAAAAAGCTGGGTGTGAGCCAACTCCCCAGCAGCTGCAGCAGGAGAAGTGTGGTCAGCAGAGTGAGAGAAGGGATTCTGGCCCTCTGCTCTGGTGAGACCTCATCTGGAGTCCTGTATCCAGCTCTGGAGCCCCCAACTCAAGAAGGATGAGGAGCTGTTGGAGCCAGTCCAGAGGAGGCCGTGGAAAACCTCACAGGGCTGGAGTCCCTCTGCGCTGGGGACAGGCTGAAGGAGCTTGGGCTGTTCAGCCTGATAAGGCGCTCCAGAGGGTCTTTCCAGCAACCTTTCCACCTGTGAAAGGGGCTGTCAGGGGGCTGGGGAAGGCTGCTCCCAAAGGCAGGGAATGACAGGATGAGGGGTGCTGGCTTGAAGCTGGAAAAGGGCAGAGTGAGGCTGGACAGGAGGAAAAAGGTCTGGAATCTGAGGGTGGGGGATCCCTGGAACAGGCTGCCCAGAGAGGGGGTAGAAGCCCCATCCCTGCAGCCATTCAAGGACGGGTTGGACGGGGCTCTGGGCCACCTGGTCTGGTGAACGATGGCCCTGCTTGTTGGAGGTGGGTTGGACTGGATGCCCTTTGGAGGTTCCTTCCAACCCCATGATTCTATGATCTCTCATTTCCCCCTCCCTGCATCAGTGGGGCAGTGAAAATGCAAACTGGGCAGTGTCGCTGCCACGATCTGACCTTGCTGTCCTCTCCAGCTAAAGCCCGGAGGGGATGAGGGATCAGCAGGAGACAAAAAGAGGGATGAGGAAAAAAATCGCTGAAGCTCTGTAACAGCCACAGGCAGCCTTCCCCACCTCTCCCTGCAGTGACCCGAGAGCCTTTAAATCATTACTGGAGAATGAACAAGGTTCCTGTGGTTGGATCCCACCAGCTCCCCCAGCCCAAACACAGCTCCTCAAGGAGCAGTTGAAGGAGAGAAACCATCACTTACTTCTCAACCAGTGTCTGTACACAGCCCTTCCACGAAGCCATCTGCAGAGCAAGGTCTGCTATTGCTAATGCGAGCTGGGAGGGTGGAAAGGAGAGAGAAAGGAACCACAGTAAGGAGGAGAAAACCAGGAAATCCCAGCTAAGGGTGGTTCCATCCTTCTGAAGGAGAAAGGAGTAGTGATTCTGTATTGGGAGACACAACCTGGCATCAGAGGTCTCCATTCTGGGGGGGAAATGGCCCAGGGAGACCAAGGGATCTATTTTGGGAGCTGTCAGAAGTGACAACACGTGGACCTGGCCACGACCAGTGTGTCCAGCAGGAGTAGGGAAGGGCCTGTCCCCCTGTACTGGGCATTGGGGAGGATCGCCCTCGAGTACTGGGGTCAGTTCTGGGCAACTCAGTACAAGGAGGACATTGAGGGGCTGGAGCCAGGCCAGAGAAGGGTAACAGGGCTGGGGAAGGGTCTGGAAAACAAACTGGGGGGGTTTAACAGAAGAAAAGGAGGCTGAGAGGAGACCTTCTCACTGTCTGCAACTGTCTGAACTTCAGGAGGGTGGAGAGAGCTGGGGGGCTGGTCTCTTCTCACAAGTTTTCCAGTCCCTGCAGGGCTCCAGGAAAGCTGGAGAGGGACTTCTTCTGAGGGATCTGGTGCTGGGACAAGGGGCTGGGTTCCAGCTCCAAGAGGGGAGATTGAGCTGAGATCTGAGGCAGAAATCCCTCCCTGTGAGGCTGCTAAGGCCCTGGAACAGGTTGCCCAGGGAGGCTGCAGCTGCTCCATCCCTGGCAGGTTGGACGGGGCTGGTGTGAGGTGTCACTGCCCATGGCAGGGGGTTGGCACTGGGGGAGCTCTGAGTTCCCTCCCAACTGAACCCAGCCTGTGATTCCTCGCAGCTCCCAGCTCAGCCCCTACCTGGGTGACGATGACAGGCGAAAGGTCTTTCAAGTTTTGGATGTGGGACAGCAGAGAGTCCCGAAGGGACACATGTGAGTCTGTGGGGAGCTCGTAGAAGGATGTTTGGATCTTCATCTTCATGGTCTGTGCTGCAAAGTAGCAGGATTCCACATCCTGATGGATCTGCAGCAGCTGGTCTGAGATCTCCCAGGCATGGACCTGCAGCGAAGCCAAGAGAAAACCCAAACGCTGTGAAACCCCTCCTCTTCCCCTAAAACCCCCACCTTTTCCCCTAGAACCCCCTCAGCCCCTCCTGGAGAGACAATCAGGGTGTGGATCTGTTGCCCTAAGAGCAGCTCAAGAGGCTTTTTTGGGTGAAACAGGGTAAGTGCTGCCCTATTTCACAGCAATAAACCCAGTAAGAGCCCAGCAGGGGATGAAGGGAAGGAGAAGGATTGGCTGGAGGTCTCCTCAGATGGAAATAGTGACAAGGAACTGAGGTACTGAAGGGGTCTGTGAGCTCCTGGAAAGCCAGCAAGGAGTAAAACTGGTGTCTGAATGGCTTTGGAGAGGCAGTTATTGGGATGAGGCTGAAGGCTTCACCCTCTGCGGGATGAGGAGATCCTAGAGGAACAGCCCTGGCACCAATCTGATCTGCTGCAGCACCAACTGCTGGGAGATTGGAGCCACCAAAGCATCACCAAACCCCATGAGCAGACCAGAACTGGAGGATGTTGACAGTTTAGGGAGAAACCAATGGATCTGAGGTCTTCTGTTGAGGATTGAGAGGAAATCCCATCCCTTTCCTGAAACATCTGCAGGCTGGATGAGACCATTTTGGTTTCTCTGGAAAAGGAATGGTTTTCTTCACCCATGGTGGATACAGAACCAGTTTCTAAGTGAAAATTCCAGTGGAGATCCCAGCCACAGCAAGACAGGGCTGTTAAACAGAAACCCCAGTAAACAAAAGAAATCCCCAGGCTGGTTTGGATCGGGAAGGGACCTTCCAGGTAATCTAGATCCAACCCCAAATGCATAAACTCTAGCTGGAGGAAACATCCCTGTGGGAAAGCTGGTGCAGGCTGTCCCTGCTCCTTCCCAGCCACCCATGTCCCCCATTAAAATTAAGATTATCAAGGTGGGGGTCTCAAATCTTTTAATTTTCCAGAGTTGAAGCCCCTCAGCCCCATCCCCGGTGTCAGCAGGGGAAGATAAACACCAGAGAGACTGATTTGAACCTCCGATATCTCAATGAAACTGTTGGCTAGGAGGGACTTTGATGGTGATTTTAGACCCCTGATGTCATAGCTGAGTATCAATTCCTCACACCAAGCTAAGAATAAAGAAGCAGCAGCAAGAAAAACCCCCTCAACCCCCCCAAAACCCCCCAGTAGATTCATCAAAACCTCTCCTGACTGTATTAACAGACAGGTATTTCCCAACTTGGGTGCTTCTGGAGAGGAGGACTCAGCCACAGAGGATCCAACCAAAAAAACTCCTAAAGCTAGGAAGTCCCAGCTCTGCTCCAGCAGCCCTAATCCAGCTGTCTGGGAGCCACCAGCTCAACAAAGGCAGCAAAATTATCCACGGGGTGGTGAGCGCTAACGAGCAGAGAAGCTGTTGGCTTGGTCAACGTTGAGTCAGAGTCAGTTCCCGCAGCCTCAGGCAGCTCTAAGAGGTTTAGAGGGATCAAAAAACCCCAAATTAGGGTTTAGGGATGGTAGCTGGGTGGAAATTTTCCATCCAACCAACTATTGCTGAGATTTTTAGGAGAGGATGATGTCTGATTCTGGTGTTGACCAGCAAGGGACTGAAAAGCTTCCTTGGAGAGGTGGTGGGAAGGAAGGGGATGAACTATCCCTGTTGGATCTTCCCAAAGCACCTCAGATCTGGTGAGCTTGGGATTTTTCAGTAGCACCAGCCTCTACCTAAGAGGGTGTGAGGGCTGCTGGAGTTGTTTTGCAAGTGAAGACCCCTGCCTGGCTCCAGAGATTGGAAAACAAAGGCTTCTCTTCATCTTCTCCCACCAACAGCCTCAGCTCTGACTGGATTTCTAGAGAGATCCATGAAGAACCTCCGATGGGTTGGGTTGAGGGAACCTTTCAGGCTCCTCCAGTGCCACTCCCTGCCCAGAGAAGGTTGCTCAGGGCTCCAAGGGCCAACCTGGACTGAGATGGTGCCAGGAACAGGGCTTCTCCCATTCTAATGGAATCATGGAATGGTTTGGGTCGGAAGACACCCGAGAGATCATCCAGTCAAGAGCTGGTTCCCTTGTGGATGCTCATTTCAGTGCAGTAACAGCTTCACTTGGCTCATCCCACCCACCAGAAGCCTTCAAGGTCACCTTTAGCTCTTTCTGGAGAAGCCAAGCCCAAGTGTCCATCAATCCCAGATCACACTAAACTGCTGGAAAATCCTCCAGCTCTCCAGAAGCTGAAGCTCCAGCCAGAAGAGCTTTGAACACGGCTGAAAATGTTATGGATCCTTCGGAGACCAAGTGGGGAGCCTTCATGCTTGAAGAGCAGCCAAAGAGCTTCTCTTTCACCCTCAGTCCTCCTCCAACAAAGCTCTTCCCAGTCTTTGATCCAGCAGTACCTCCAGAGCTTCAGATGTCCACGGTCATTGCTGCCAAAGCAGCTGGCAAAGGCCCTCATCTATTGAGCAGCTGCTCCCCGGGGTCTCGTGGAGGCTTCTGAAGGACAGATCTGATGGGCATCACCACCCTGAGCTCGAGGAAGGAGCTTCAGGCAAAGTTCTGCTCAACACGATAGTAAAGATGAACTTCACCAAGAGCAGTTCTGGGCTTCTTGCTGTCAGAAGGACGTGATGGGGCTGTAGTGGGGCCAGAGAAGGGCAACAGAGATGGAGAAGGGGGCGGGGGACTTCTGAGGGGCAGCTGAGGATGTTTAGGTGGAGAAAAGGAGGCTCAGGGCATACTTCTGGCTCTACACAGCTGCCTGAACTTGAGGAGATTAGAGCTAGCAGGGGGTCAGTCTCTTCTCCCTCCCAGGACCAAAGAAAGCAGCCTCAGGTTGCCCCAGGAGTGAGNGGAGTGAGGTTGGCCCTGAGGAGCAATTACTGCCTCAGGGTGAGTTTCTCACCCCAAAAGTGGGGGAGTCCTCATCCCTGGAGGGGTTGCAACACCCTGGAGCTGTGGGGTGAGGGCCAGGGGTCAGTGGGGCCCTGGCAGTGAGGGGCAACACTTGAACTCAAGAAGCTTCAAGGCCTGGGTGACCTCAAGAGCTCCTCTTTCCCAACCCAGTAACTGGGAACAGTTTCCCACCCATCAGGTCCACCCAAGCTGACCCTTCCCCTCACGTTATTTCCCTGGTTTGGATGTCCCTGTTGGCTCAGTGGGACAACCCTAACCCTTTAGAGGGAGGTTGTGAACAAGACCCCATTAAATCCCATTAGATTGGTTCCCTTTAAACAATTTCCAGCACATTCCACTTGGAAATGTGATTTGGAGTGGGTTCTTAATTAGGGGTCATAGTTCTACCAGCATTAAATGAACTTTAGAGTCAGATGGAAGGAGATTTCTACCTGAATTAGCCCCCCTGTCATGGGATTCCTGCTCCTCAGAAGGGTTTTCTCACTGACCATTCAATCCCAAACTTCAGATGTGGTGATTTGGGGGTAAATCTGTAGCTAGGGCCAAGCTCTCTGACACAGAATGACCCAGGAATTGTCTTCATTTCCCCTTTGGGGCCCAAAAGCTCAGGGACAGGAAGTTAAGAGAGAGGAAAGGGAGTGAAGGGCACTGCAAGATACCAAAGGAGCTTTGAGGGCTGATTTCTTCCTCCCCCACCCCCCCCAGCCCAAGCTGCAACAGGAGTAGGATTTTATCTCCACACTCACTGGGATAATGGGGTGGACATTCACCTGCAGCTCCCTGAGCACCAGGATGGGGGAGATATGGAGCTGTGAGGATGGAGAGAGGCAGAGTAATCCAAACAGTAGAGAGTAGAGCCAAGAAAAAACAGAGTGGGAGCAAAACAAACCCCCTCAGGCAGAGAGATCCCATCCTCATTGGAGGTCAGGGGGTTGAAGAGTCAAAAATGCCCCAAATCCCCAAATCCTTCAAGTTCTCCTTCTGATGGAGCCCTCAGTTCCCTCAGGATGAGGCTCAAATCTACTACAGAACCACTGTGGATTCAGCCCCATCATGGAACCTAAACGGTCCCCTAGTAAGAGCTTTGAGGCCTCTCGCTGAGGTGTTGGGGAAGGAGGGAAGGGGATGAGTCGTGACAAACACCCCTGACCGAGGGGTTTCTCCTCAAGAAGTGGAAGAGCTGTGAAAACAAGCACTGCTGGGGTAGAGTAATCCAAACAGTTCTGCACCCCAGTAAACTAATAAAAAAAAAGAAGGAAAGCCAGGAATGTGGGGGCAGTGAGCTGGTCTGAAGATACAGCTGATGGTGGGAGGGGGAGACAAGTGAAACCCACAGAGGAGGGAGATGAGGAGGGGAACAGGCTGCTCTGTTCCAGTGGGGTGAGAAAACCAGACCAAGAGTGGTGGGGTAGGCAGGAGACTTGCTGCCACATAAGTCCTAGCCTGCAGATAAAAGGGATCAGAACTGCCGTGGGAAGGAATCAGTGGCCACTAAGGGTTTGGGAGGCAGAGCTGAGGAGGAAGATGATGGTCACGGTGCTGGAAAGGGCCTCATGGGGAAGAGGAAACTAGTACAAAAGATGATGAGGAGAAACAATAAGCTGTAGAGAGGGGAGAAAACAAAGTGTGTGTCCCAGTTTCATGGCCCAGAAGGACCAAATCTGGTCCCAAGAAGAGGCCACAAAACTGACCCTGACTCCCTAGTTCAGTTCTAAGGATACAGTTTGGGGGAAAGGGACAGCAGGGAGTTTGAGGAGGAGGAAAAGGGCTCTGGTTTCATCACCGAGTCCATCCAGGGCCTCTGGATACTGAGTCCAGAGGGTGATACTGGTCCCCAGGGACGTCTGCTGGTTCCCTCACCTCCCCATTCGTGGAATTATGGAGTGGTTTGGGGTGAAGGTACCTTCCAGGTTTCTCCAGTCCGACTCCCTTGCCTTGAACAGGGCCATCCCCATCCACAGCAGGTTGCTCAGAGCCCCAAGGGACAACCTGATCTGGGATGGGGCTTCTCCCACCTCTCGGGGCAACCTGGGCCAAGCTTTCCTCACCCTCAGCACCAATAATCCCTTCCTTCTTTCCAGTCTGAATTGCCTTCTTCCAGTTTAACTATTACCTCTTCTCCTGTCCCACAGCTCCTGCTCACATGTCCCCCCTCCATCTCTCTGATTGGCCCCTTAAAGCCCTGAAAGGCCACGCAAAGGTCTCCTGGAGCTTCTCTTCTCCAGCTGACCCCCCGACCCAGGTCTCCCAGCCTGGCCTCCCAGCAAAGGGCTCCCTGGTCACAGCAGAGGTTGTGGGGCCTCCTCTGGCCCCATCCACTAGCTCCAAGTCTCTGCTGGACTGTATTGTCCCGGGCCCGGTGTGAGGAGCCCAGGGCCCGGTGTGAAGAACCTAGGGCCCGGTGTGAATTGCTCAGATCCAGGTCTCAGGAGCCCAGAGCCTGATCTCAGGAAACCAGAGCCGGGTGTCAGAAGCCCAGAGCTGAATGTTAGAAGCCCAATCCAGCCTCCACCCCCCTCCCCGTTGCCGTAGCCCAGCGCTGGGCCCTGTGGCCGTTTCTCACCGATCGCTGCAGTTCTCCGAGCCAGCAGCTCGCCCGTTCCTTGCCGCTGGGATCCGGGTCATGATAGAGGGCCTGCACGGCCGCGAACACCACCTGCAGCCCGGGCTTGCCGCCGCCCGCCATGGCCGTTGCCCCTCAACGCCTCCCGCCCGCCGCCGCCATCGCCGGGCCCGGCGCAGGGAGGGGAAGGGGAAGGGGAAAGGACTTGAAGTGGGGGCGGAGGGGGACGACGCGAAAAGGAGTCCCCCCGGGAAACGAGAGCTGGACAACAATGTTCCGCTGCCTCCGAGTTCCGCTCTCCCCCCACTCCCTTACGGTTACCTCCCCTTCGGGGTCCGGGTGCGTCTCGTTCCTTTCGCTTTTGGTTCCGCTTCGTTCCAGTTCCGCTCCAGTTTCTTCCTTACTCATGGAATGGTTCCGGTTGGAATGGACCTTAAAGATCATCCAGTCCCAATCCTCTGCCATGAGCAGGGACACCCCCCACCAGACCAGGGTGCTCAAGGCCCCATCCAATCTGGCCTCGAACACTTCCAGGGAGGGGGCAGCCACAACCTCCCTGGGCAACCTGGTCCAGGGTCTCAGCACCCTCCTGGTGAAGAGCTTCCTCCTGACTTCCAGTCTAACCCTCCCTTCTTCCAGCTGGAAACCATTCCCCCTGCTCCTACCATTCCAAGCCCTTGGAAACAGCCCCTCCCCAGCTTTCCTGTAGCCCCCTTCAGG
>VZRI01010240.1:26983-67232 GCA_013397515.1 Upupa epops | reverse complement strand
TGGGGTGTGGTGTAGGGGGACTGGAGTGGGTACAGTGTGGGGAGAACTATAGTGAGGTGATAGGGGTAGAGAAGGAGCTGTCGAGAGAGGGACTGGGGTGGGTACAGGGTAGAAAATCATAGCAGGGGCCTGGGGATGGGTGCACTATACAGAGGGAGCTATATAGTGGGGGGCTGGAGGGGGTACAGTGTGGAAACATCTACAGTGGGGGAATGGGGTTGGGTAGAGTACAAAGAAGGAGCTGTATAGAGAGGAACTGGGGTGGGTAGAGGGTAGAAAAGTCTATAGTAAGAGGCTGGGGACAGTGTAGAGGGGAGCAGTGCAGTGAGGGACTGGATTGCTGCCCCAGGGGAAGTTGAGGTTGGATCTGAGGAGAAACTTCTTCCTGGAAAGGGCCCTCAGGCCTTGGCAGAGGCTGCCCCGGGAGGGGGGTGAACTGCCATCCCTGGCTGGGTTTCCCAGTCGTGGAGATCTGGAGCTCAGAGACAGGGTTTAGTGGTGGGATGGAACAGTTGTGTTCAGGGTTGGACTCAGGAGGTTGGAGTCAGGGAGACACAGTCTCTTCTCCCACCCCAGGACCAGAGGAACTGGCCTCAAGTTGCCCCAGGAGAGGGTGAGGTTGCCCCACAAGGGTTCTCCAGGCAATGGAGGTTTCCCCATATCTGGAGGGGCTGCAAAGCTGTGGAGCTGTGGGGTGAGGGACAGGGCATCAGTGGTATCCTGACAGTGCAGGAGCAACAGTTGGACTCAAGGAGCTTCAAGGTCTCTTCCAGCCTCAACTGTTCTGTGACTCTATGGGTACAGTATCGAGGGGGAGCCCCATGGGGCAGCAGAGCAGTGTAGAGGGATTTGAGGACAGACAGGACACCCCAGGTTGTTGTAGAGGGGTCCATGCCAACTTGACAGGGTGGACAGTGCTGGTGCTCCCCACCACCACAGCCAGGCTCTTGACTGGTCCCATCCCACCAGGATGAGGGACACATCCCATCCTGGGACAGGATGTGACACCATTATCCCCTTAGGCCTGCGCAATGCCCCACGCTGCTGGGATGTCATCCAGCCACTGCTCTGCGCCGTCTACATGCCCAAGTGTGAGGATGGTCAGGTGGAACTACCCAGCCAGACCCTGTGCCAGGCCACCCGTGCACCCTGCACCATCGTGGAACGCGAGCGGGGCTGGCCTGACTTCCTCAAGTGCACTCTTGACCACTTCCCTGAGGGATGCCCGGTATGACAGGGACATGGGATGTGGTGGGGGATGGTGCCCACCACAGGCTCTCAGTCTCTTCAGTGGTGCAACCTCATGACCTTCCTTGTCCTCCATCAGAACGAGGTGCAGAACATCAAGTTCAACAGCTCAGGGCAGTGCGAGGCACCACTGGTGCGGACCGACAACCCCAAGAGCTGGTACGAGGATGTGGAGGGTTGTGGCATCCAGTGCCAGAACCCACTCTTCACCGAGAAGGAGCACCGTGAAATGCACGTCTACATTGCTGCCTTCAGCTCCGTCACCATCTTCTGCACCTTCTTCACCCTGGTGAGATGCGATGGGGATGCGGGGACATGACCCCACAAAAGTGAACCTTGAGCACAAAGTCATCCCTGTTTTCCATCTCCCACCAGGCCACATTCCTTGCTGACTGGAGGAACTCCAACCGCTACCCCGCTGTCATCCTCTTCTACATCAATGCCTGCTTCTTTGTGGGCAGCATTGGCTGGTTGGCCCAGTTCATGGACGGCGCCCGCAATGAGATCGTGTGCCGGGCTGATGGCACCATGCGGCTGGGGGAGCCCACGTAGGTGTCCACCTTCATCCCCATCCCATCACGGCCGACAGGTGCCCCCAGGAGCTTTTGGGGCTTCCTGGCTTTGTAGGAGCATTGGGGATGCTCATCTGTTGGGGGATGCTCAACCACTGGGTAGGAAGGACCTTCTCTGTCACCTTACAGAGGTTGGTGACTCTCTTGTCTCTCTTGTAGTTCCAACGAGACGCTCTCCTGCGTCATCATCTTCGTCATCGTCTACTACTCGCTGATGTCGGGTGTCATCTGGTTCGTCATGCTGACCTACGCCTGGCACACGTCCTTCAAGGCGTTGGGCACCACCTACCAACCGCTGCTGGGCAAGACCTCCTACTTCCACCTCATCACCTGGTCCATCCCCTTTGTCCTCACCGTGGCCATCCTAGCCGTGGCGCAGGTAACAGGGGCTGCGATCGCGGGGATGTGCTCAGGGAGGGGTGGCCATCTCCAGCTGACTGTCCTGCACTGTCCTGCATCCCCATCTCCGCCAGGTGGATGGTGACTCTGTCAGCGGCATCTGCTTTGTGGGGTACAAGAACTACCGCTACCGGGCTGGCTTCGTCCTGGCGCCCATCGGGCTTGTCCTCATCGTTGGTGGCTACTTCCTCATCCAGGGTAGGTCCTGGCTTGCCCCAGCTTGGGGGCATTGTGGTTGTCCCTCCAAATCTGACCACCTCATTCCTTCACTGCAGGGGTTTTGACACTCTTCTCCATCAAGAGCAACCACCCTGGGCTGCTGAGCGAGAAGGCAGCCAGCAAGATCAACGAGACCATGCTGCGCTTGGGTAAGGGCCGCTCTGCATCTGGACTGTCCCACTCCCCCTCTAATCCAGAGTGTTACAGGGAATATGTTGTCCCTTGAACCCAGACAGCCCCATCCCACCTGGTCCGGTTCAACCAGTGATATCCCACTTCTCTTCCAGGTATCTTTGGCTTCTTGGCCTTTGGCTTTGTCTTCATCACCTTTGGTTGCCACTTCTATGACTTCTTCAACCAGGCAGAGTGGGAGCGCAGCTTTCGGGAATACGTCCTGTGAGTGGGACTGGGGGACAGGAGGATGCTGGTGGCATCCCAGCACCTTGCAGAGTGTCCCCCAACAGTGTGGCCACCACATCTCCACTCTGCAGAGCTGTGAGAGGGGTGCGGTTAGGTGCTCCGCATCCTTACGGCCACTGTCCCATGTCTGCCCCTCTAGGTGCGAGGCCAACGTGACTATTGCCACGCAGACCAACAAGCCCATCCCGGACTGTGAGATCAAGAACCGACCCAGCTTGCTCGTGGAGAAGATCAATCTCTTTGCCATGTTTGGCACCGGCGTCTCCATGAGTACCTGGGTCTGGACCAAAGCCACCTTGCTTATCTGGAAACGCACGTGGTGCAGGTGGGACTCTGAGGATGTCATCCCCTCCTCACCTCTGTGTCACCCTTCCAGCCCCATCCCATGTCCTGAGATGCTGGAGATGACCCCCAGACTCTTGTCCAGCAGATGGGAATAGAGTGACTCCGTCCACAGGAGACTCATCCAGTGCTCTTGGTGGCCCTTCCCAGAGGATGGGAGGGAGATGAGGAGGGTCCCTATGCACCCACCACGCTGCCTGGGATTGACCCGTTGTCTCCACCTTGTCCCCAGGCTGACAGGGCAGAGCGATGACCAACCCAAGAGGATCAAGAAGAGCAAGATGATCGCTAAGGCCTTCTCCAAGCGGAAGGAGCTGCTCCGTGACCCGGCTCGCGAGTTGTCCTTCAGCATGCACACCGTCTCGCATGATGGCCCTGTGGGTGCGTGCCCATGGCAGTGGCCAACATGGGGGGTCCCCAGTGTGTCCCCCACCCCTTGACCAGGGTCTCGCCTTGTTGTTGTTGCAGCCGGTTTAGCGTTTGACGTCAATGAGCCGTCGGCCGATGTGTCCTCGGCGTGGGTCCATCACGTCACCAAGATGGTGGCCAGGAGAGGGGCCATCCTACCCCAGGACGTCTCTGTGACACCCGTGGCAACGCCTGGCAAGTCCTTGGGGACCACGTGGGGTCATCTCTGGGGGGGACCATTGCAGGGAGTTGGGGACATGGTGGGGGGAAAGCAGGGGAGGATGTGGCTGCTCTCACCCATCTCATCCTGTGTCCCACAGTGCCACCAGAGGAGAGGGCCAACCTGTGGCTAGTGGAGGCCAACGGCTCCCAGGAGCTCCAGCAGCGTGGTAGCCGCAGGAAGAAGCGCAGGAAGAAGAAGAAGAAGGAGGAGGTTTACCCTGGTCCTGAGAGCTGCATGGAAGGTTCCACAGCCCCACCAGCACCCAGCACCATCCCTCACCTGCCCCGGTTGCCCCCCAACCCCTGCCTGGTTGCATTCACCCCTGACGTCCTCCCGGGGTTCCCACCGGGTCGACCTGAAGCTGCCTTTGCTGGGGGACCATGGGGCAGCCAACACAGAGCCAACATCTTCCACCTCATCAACAACCCCTTCTGCCCTGAGAGCAGGTCCCCAGAGGAGGAGGAGAACCCTGGCCCCAGCAGCGGGCACTGGCAGCACAATGGGGGCTCATTCTGGCCCCGTGATCCACCACCCCATAACGGTGTCCCCAGGACTCAGGGCCGATGGCCTGGCTTGGCCCCCATCCACTCTCGGACCAACCTGGTGGATGCGGAGCTGCTGGATGCCGATTCGGACTTCTAAACCCTATGAGGGGGACACGTGGGGTGGGACCCGAAGCATTGTCCGGCAGCACAGGGTAGGGGACACTGAAGCCACCCTGGTGCAGTTTATCCCAACATCCCTCTGGCCCAGCGGGGTTTTGCGGTGTTCCCGGGACGTCGCTGCAAGAGACACGGGGTGCGGGTAAAGCAAATCCCAGGCTGGATCATGTGGGATTTCAGGACACGGCGTGGGGATGGCAGGTCAGAGGGAGGTACGTAGAGCTCGCAGACACTTGTATGTCAATTGTTGTTGGGTTTTCTTGGAAGAACCTTTTAATTTTTGAATATCCCAAGAGCTGGCTGAGCTGATCTTCCCCCCCACATCCCCAGTGGGGGAAGGCTGTACCCCTGTTGTATTGGGGTTGGTTTTTTTTAGTCTCCTGGGTGCACTTCTTCAGGGGTTCCAAAGTGCCTTTCCAGCTCTCCCCAAGAGCTGAACCGGACCTAAAACAGAGCCACGATGCAAAGAAGTCCTGCAAGTGAACCCCCCTGGGTCACCTTTGCTGGCTGGGTGCACAGATCGCTCCCTGAGCAAAGCTTTTCAGTAGTAATTTTTTTAAGGGAAAAATAAAACCCCAAATTACAGCAAACGCAGCCAAACCTTGAGGCGGGAGGACTCCAGTTGCTGCTGATGTTTTGGATCATCCCATTATCCCTGTACCCAGTGAAACTGCAGTAGGTTCCTGGTTTTCTCGGTACCCCCACTGCTGTGGAGGAAACCCCTCCTGTATCAGTATTAAATTCACTAAGTTGCCACCGGCTACCCCGGGCTCTTTAGGGACTGACAGCAGGGAGACATCGTGGGATTTGGCTCTTTCTCCTACGAAGGGCTCAGAGGGGTTTAAAACTGCCCTGAACTCCTGGTTTAAACTGCTTTAAGCTGCCTGAAAAACAGCCTTAACTCCCTGCGCTGTCTTGTTTTGTCCCACAGGGAGTGGGTGTGAGGTGCTGGTGACAGCTACGGGGACTTCTGGGGCCACACTAGCAGTGAAGTGAGGATATCGGTGACCTGGAATGGTGGGAGTGAGTCTGTCCTTAATGTAATTCAGAGATGACATCAAGCTGGAGGAGAGGGTCAATCTGCTGAAGGGGGGAAAGGTGCTGCAGAGAGATCTGGACAGGCTGGGTCACTGGGCAGAGGCCAACGGGATGAGGTTTAATAAGGCCTGGATCCTACACTTTGGCCACAGTAACCCACAGCAGAGCTACAGGTTGGGGGATGAGAGGATGGAGAGTGGCAGAGGGACCTGGCAGGTGGCAAGGTCCTCCTCCTGGAGGTGACAACCTCGTGAACAGGAGCCAGCAGGGTGCTCAGTTGGCCTGAAAGGCCAATGGCAGCCTGGCTTGGATCAGCAATAGCGTGGCCAGCAGGACTAGGGCTGTAATTCTCCCGTTGTACTGGGCACTGGGGAAGCCTCCCCTTGAGTCCTGGGGGCAGTGCTGGGCCCCTCACTTCAAGNCTGAGGGAGCTGAGGGTGTTTAGTCTGGAGGAGAGCAGACTCAAGTGGGATCTTCTCCCTCTCTCCAACTCCCTGAAGGGAGGTTGTAGTCAGCTGGGGGTCGGGCTCTTCTCTCAGGCAACCAGCACTAGGATGAGAGGGCAGGGACTGAAGCTGCCAGGGGAGGGTTAGGTTGGCTGTTAGGAAGCCCTTCCTCATGGAAAGGGTGCTCAGAGCCTGGAATGGACGGCCTAAGGCACTGGTGGAGTTGCCATCCCTGGAGGTGTTGAAGGACAGCCTGGCTGTGGCTCTTGGTGCCCTGGTGGTTTAATGTTAGGTCACAGGCTGGGCTGGATGAGCTCAGAGGGCTTTTCCAGCTTCAGTAATTCTGTGACTGTCTCCTTTCCCAGCAGATGGCACTATGGGCCTTTGCAACTGGTTGCCCAGGGCACTGAGGCAGTCCTGGTCCCTGGAGGGTTTCAAAGCCCTGAAGATGGGAAGTGTGGGACAAGGGTTCGTGGGGATCTGGCAGTGCTATGGGGAATGGCTGGACTTGATGATCCTAAAGGTCTTTTGCAACCACAGAGGTTCTGCGGGAACACTGCTCACTCTGCATTTCAGTGGCCACAGACTTTGGTCCTTGGCTTGTGGCCAGAGATAATGGGATGATACTCCTCCTGATGGTGAAGGATGGATTTGAGGTCTCCTTCTCTAGGAGGAGCTTTGCTGAAGAGCTGGATTGAGAAATATAGGTTCTGTTTCTGGCTTTTACTTGCACTAATGGTCCTGAGGAAAGGGTGGCCCACGGAGGGGCTTTATGGTCTCCAGAATGATTGAGGCTGAAGAGACCTTTGAGCTCCTCCAGTCCAACCCCAGCACTGCCAGGACCCCTTTGCCCCCTGGTCCTCGCCCCATAGCTCTGGCTTTGCAATCCTTCCAGGGATGGGGATTCCCCCACTTTTGGAGTGGTGGGGCAGAAATTGCTCCTCAGGGCCAGCTTCAACCTCCTCAAGTTCAGGGAGTTGTGGAGAGCCAGAAGGGCTCCCTAAGCCTCCTTTGCTNCATCTGACATCTAGCTCATGCCACTCAGCACTGCATCCAGCCTGACCTTGAACACCTCCAGGGACCGTGACCTGACCACCTCTGTGGGCAGCCTGTTCCAAACCCGGATCACCCTGTCAGTGAAAAACCCTTTCCTAATGTCAAGTCTAAACCTCCCCCGATGGAGCTGAAGACTGTGACCCCTTGTCCTGTCTGCAGTGTCCAGGGAGAACAGACCGACCCCCGCCTGACTCCAGCCCCCTTTTCGGTAGTTATAGACAGCGATGAGGTCTTTGCCAACCTGAATGATTTGATGAAGACCCCAGTTCCCTCAGTTGCCCCTCAACAAGTTCTCCGGCCTCTTCACGCTCTCCCTCAGCACCCGCCATGTTGCTTCCCCCCCACCCCGGGCTCCTCTCACTACATTTCCCATGATGACCCGCGCGCGGGTCGTTCAGGCGGGACCGTGCGCGGGGGCTGCTGGGATTTGTAGTGCCGCGCGGCCATCCCGGCGTGCCCCGCGGCGAGGCGGGCGGGCCCTGAGAGAGCGGCGGAGGCGGAGGCGGCAGTTAGGGCGATGTCGGTGCAGGTGGCGGCCCCGGCCGTGGAGCTGAAGGAGCTGGCTGGCCCCATGGATAAGCCAGCGACGGCAGCGGCGGGGCCTCCCTGCGAGACGGTGTCCGTTGCTCCGTGCTCGGTTCCGGCCGCTGAACGAGGGGACGCGGTGGCGGCGGCGGCGGCCCCTCCGGTGGCGGCTTCGTCCTCTGGCGAGAGGCCTCCGGGCAACGGTGGTGGAGGTTGCCCTGCGCTCTCGGCAGCAGCCAAAGCGCCGCAGGCTTCGGCCATGAAGCGCAGCGATCCGCATCACCCTCAGCACCGGCACCGCGACGGCGGCGAAGGAGGAGGAGGGGCCGCGGCCGAGGCGCTCGTTAGCCCCGACGGCACCGTCAGCGAGGCCCCGCGCACCGTCAAGAAGGTAACGGGGAAGGGAAGTTGGGGAGGGGACGTGAGGGACGTCTGTGGGGCAGCTCCTCACTTCAGTGAGACATCTTGCTGTGTCTGTGGAGCAGCTCTCTGCCTCTGTGGGGCACCTCTTGTATCCATAGGGCTGCTTCTCGCTTCAGTGAGGCATCTTGTCGGGTCCATGGGGCAGCTCCTTCTATTAGATATCTTGCCGTGTCTGTCCACATCCCCGGGGATGTGGAGCCGCCCCCCACATCTGTGGGGCATCTCACTGCATCTGCAGAGACAGTTTGCTGTGTATGTGGGGCATCTCGCTGTGTCTGTTGGTTAACAACTCTGGCCATGGAGCAGCTCCCTACATCAGTGGGGCATCTTGCCGTGTCTGTAGGGCAGCTTCTGCATCCCCAGGATGTGGCTCAGTGGCTGTGGGGCAGATTCTGCATCCCCAGGACGTGGCTCTGTATCTGTGGTGCTCCTACATCCCTAGAACACCTCCCTGTGTCTGTGGGGCTGCTCCTACATCCCCAGGGTAGCTCCCCATGACTGTGGGACACCTCCCATGATTGTGTTTTAAGGACAAGCTCCTCAGGGTTGTGGGATCCTGCACACTTCTTGTGTCCTGTGAGTGTGGGTTAAAGTGACCAGCATGATCCCACCCTGTGGGTCATCTGCCTTGCTCACCCAGTCGTGTCCTCCAAGGAGCTGTGGGACACTCTGGGAATGACTCCAGTTCCGCTCCTGGCCTCATGTAGGTGATTGAAGGAAACGTGGATGCCAGGTACTGGAGCTTGGCATTGTGTGGTGGTTCACCTCGAGTTCGTGCCCTCTGGGTTATCTGCTTTATCCACTGCTGTTGGGTGTAGGCAGGACAATTGGAGCTGTACGTGGCATTAGAGCTGGTTCTTATGTGTGGGGTGGAGAAGGACCTTTGTGCTTGTGTTCAGGCTCCTGCCTTTGCGTGTCTGCTTGCATTCAGCCCTGTGGTTCCTTCTGGGCACAAGTAACTGAGGTGTTTAAAATGGGTAGGCAACCTTGGGGTTATCCACCTGTAGATGTGGACCCAGAGGGGCTGGTTAGTCTGGAGGACAGGAGGCTGATGGGAGACCTCACTGTCTACAGCTGCTTGAACATGAGGAGGGTGGAGAGAGGTGGGGGTTGGTCTCTTCTCCCAAGCAATAGGACAAGAGGAAATGGTTTCATGCTGAGGTTGGACAACGATCCTCTTTTTTTGTTACTTCTACCTTCAGAAGGCTCAGGAGGAGGGAGTTTGTGACCATGATTTCCTCCTGTGTGGCTCCCTAAGAGACTTCTTGGGGAGCAGCAAATCCCTGTAAAGTGAGATCTGGCCAGGAGGAGGGTCTGGACTGAAGGCTGCTTCATCGCACTGGGAATTCTCGCTCTGGGGAGGTCTGTTCTCAGTAAAGGGCAGTTTTTTATCTGGAGCCAAATCTATTGGATATTCTGATCCCATCTCTCAAGGAGCTGGAGCTTTCCTCTCTGTGAGGCTAGGCTGGGAAAACTGGGGGAGGTTCAGCTGGAGAACAGAAGCTCCAGCAGACCTTAGTGCAGCCTTTCAGGACTTCAAAGGGGCAATAAGAGAGATGGGAGGGAATTTTGAGCAAGGGCGTTGGAACAGGACAAGGGGTGATGATTAAACTGGAAGAGGGAAATTCAGATCAGAGAGAAAGAGGAGAGTGTTGGTGCTGAGGGTGTGGAGAGCCTGGCCCATGTTGCCCTGAGAGGTGGGAGAAGCCCCTAGCATCATCCCAGATCGGGCTGTCCCTTGGGTGGGGATGGCACTGCTTACTGCAGGGGGTAGGGCTGGAGGAGCTTGTAAGGTCCCTTCAACCCAAACCACTCTATATTTTTATGATTCTCACCCCCTGCTTGAGGTGAGGACAGCAGACGGGCTTTGTGGAGCAACCTGAGTGCAGGAAGAAGAATAGATCAGCATCCTCAGGCAGTGAATTTATTTAGGATCACCCCATCTGGCCACTAAACTCAGATTTCAACGAAGGTTATCTGTGAGGACAGACTGTTCCTTCCTTTCCTTCCCCTTCCCTTCCTTGTTGCTTTCCAGTGACTCTGTTGCCTGTTCCAGATGCTCAAGCAGTTGTGTGTGTGGGTTCATTCACTGGATTTACAACCCTAGAGTCCTCTGTGCTGTTTCTCAGGGAGTTATTTAAATAAACCACTGCATTCTGTAGACATAAAATCATTCCTGGTCCTGTGATGAAAACAGACAGGAGCTGGAGCATCTGTTGGAAGGATGCTTGGTACAAAGAGAGGTTTAAAATAAGCAGACTCGGGTTGATTTTAATGTTATTTTTTTACTTAGTCCAGCAGAACTTTGCTTTAGGACCTGAAATAAAGGCAAAGGGCTAATTAAAATAGATAAGCGAGATCTTATCGAGTGCGTTGAACTCTGATTCTCAGTGTTGACCTGGGAGAAGAAATCTCAGTAGGATGTTGTTTTTTGGTCTATTTTTTTATTAAAGTATTAGAATATGGATGCTTTTTTCTTGATGTTTTAACATTTTACTCTCCTCAGTGGCCACATGACTGTTTCCTAGGTAAGATACAGGTGCAGAGTTCCCAGTAAACAGCCTCAACTCATCTTTCCTCTCGTAATTCCCAGTGTTAAAGGTTGGAGAGAGTTGGGGGTTAGGCTCTTCTCCCAAGGAACAAGCCTTAGGGCCAAAGGAAACGGCCTCAAGCTCCTCCAAGGGAAGTTGAGGCTGGCCCTAAGGAGAAACTTCTTCCTGGAAAGAGCCCTCAGGCCTTGGCAGAGGCTGCCCAGGGAGGGGGGTTGAATCTCCATGCCTGGCTAGATTTCCCAGTCGTGGGGATCTTGAGCTCAGGGCCACGGTTTGGGGTGGGATGGGACAGCTGGGTTCAGGGTTGGACTTAAGGAGCTTGAAGGTCTTTGCCAGCCTGAATGAAGACCCCAGTTCAGAGATGACACTTGTACTTGGCTTTCATAGCTCACTCTGATGGATGGATGTGGCCATGAACTTCCCAGTAGTTTTAGTCCAGTCCCGTTTATCTGAGAAGGACTGTGACCCACGACCTGATGGCTGGACCTTCAGGAGTGGTCCAAGCCTCCCACCTCTGCCTGTCCTGACCTTTCCCTCTTCTGCACAGTGTCTCTGCTTATGACAGGGATTTGGAACTAGATGATCAGCTCTGAAGTCCCTTCCAACCCAAAACCACTCTGTGATTCTCCTCCTGCTGGCTTCTCCAAAAGAAGGCATTGCAGTACCATTTCTCACTTTAGTTTTTTCTTGGCATCAACCCCTCCCCAGCTGGGTTGAGAAGGAACCAGTCTCAGCATGAGAGAAGCGTCAGGAGCAGGCTGGTGGGATGGGTAGGATGGAAAAGCCTCTCTAGCAGCAGCTGGATGTCCAGTTGTGTTGGGGTGCCAGCAGTGGCTGTGAGGGTGACTCAGGAGCTGTGTGGTTGGTTCTGCTAGAGAGAGAAAATGCGTGAGGTGTCCCAGGCTCAACTCGCTCATGGATGTGAGTCAAGGCCCTGAGTCATGGCAATTGTTGATGGTTTTGGGATTGAGCAGCGTTTGGATGATGCGATGATCGCTTGTTGACTTCAGGAGGGTGAGTTGGGGTTAACTCTTCAAGTGTTCCTCGAGCAGAGCTCCCTCAAGTCACATAACCTCTGGAAATGTTCGTGTGTGGGGTGGGAGCCAGCAATGAGCTGTATTTTGTGGAATTGCAGACTGGTTCAGGTTGGAAGGGAGCTCAGAGCTTACTCAGTGGTAACTCCCTGCCATGGGCAGTGATATCACCACACCAGCGTGCCCTCAGCCCCATCCAAGCTGGCCATGGACACTGCCAGGGATGATAAAGCAGCCACAGCCTCTCTGAGCAGCCTGTTCCAGGGCATCAGCACCCTCACAGGGAGGGATTTCTGCCTCAGATCTCAGCTCAATCTCCTTTCTTGGAGCTGGAACCCAGCCCCCTTGTCCCAGCACCAGAGCCCCTCTGAAAAAGTCCCTCTCCAGCTTTCCTGGAGCTCCTTCAGGGACTGGAAGCTGGGGTAAGGTCCCCCCAGAGCCTTCTCTCCAGGCTGAGCAGCCCCAATTTCCTCAGCCTGTCCCCAGAGCAGAGGGGCTCCAGCCCTCTGATTGTCCTCATGCCCTTTCACTGAAAGCTCTAGGTCCTTCTTGTTCTGGGGACTCCAGACCTGGACACAGGACTCCAGGTGAGGTATTGGTAGAGCAGTGCAGAAGGGGAGAATCCTCTCCCTGGGTCTGCTGGTGCCACTGATGTTGTTTCAGCCCAGGATGGGTTTGGTTCTGGGCCGCATCATGCACTGCCAGCTCCTGTTGAGCTGCTCATCATTTAACAGACTGGAGCAATTTGCAGCTCTGTTCTCCCAGCGCTGCAGCATCTTTTGTCTGCAGACCCATGCTGATGGGCCTGGTGTCACCTTCCCAAAGCCGTGACGTGCTCTGGTGGAGCAGTCGTGATGTGAGCAACACCTGCCGCTCACCAGCCCTTCCCATCACCTGACTTCGGAGCTGTGGTGCTGCTAAAGGCTGTAAACGACTCTCATACAGCTCTCTGGAATAATGGCTCTGACCTTGACTCAGGCTACATTCCCCTTGTAAACCCTCACAACGATTCCTCCTAATGCTGCACTGTCGATTTGTGGCCTGAAGGGTTGCTTCCCCCCCTCCCCATCCCAGTGGCTGTGTGTTTCCTACGTGCTGGTGGGTTTTCTTTTCACAGGAGGTAATAAATGGTTCCCCCAAGGCTGAAGAGTTGTTTCTCCGCTTGTAACGAGTGCAATCTTATCGTGACAAGCAGTAGTCTTTTATTATTGGGTATAAAATCCGTCACCCACCACCCCGGGGACGTGCGTGGTTTAATTTTAGAAGGTGCCTGTGTGGAACCACATGCAAAGATTAATGCAGCAACCTCTTTGGGATGGAAAAGGAGGAAGGTGAAAGAATATCAAGGGTGGAGAACCATGGCCAGGAGCAATTAGAAGCACTTAACTTTAGTCCTTTAGGCTTAACTTTAGTCCTGACTTGATTTTTGAAAGGAAAAGGTGATGTGTTGAGGCTCAAGTGTTCTTTTTGTGCCTCTGGGGTGAGGAGTGGTGGGTGAGAGCTTCAAATTAATGTTATTCTATTCCTTCAAGAGGGTCAGCATTGGCTGGGACACCTGGGCGAGTGTTTTTTGCAAGGCAGCAGCTCTGCACCTGTGGTTCATAGCTGGGATGTTAGTCCTCTGAAGTTAAGATCTAGGTTTTAGAATGTTTGGGGTTCTTCTACAAAGTGGAGATGATCTGAACTTTATCCTCAGACACTGAGGTTTTGTGTCGTTATCAGAGCATCATGGAGTCTTGGGATCATTTCAGTTGAAGGGACCTTTCAAGGTCACCCCGTGCCACCCCTTGCAGTGAGCAGGGCCATCTGCACTCAGAGGAGGTTGCTCAGAGCCTCAAGGGCCAACCTGACCTGGGATGTTGCCTTGGATGGGGCTTCTCTCACCTACTGGGGGAGCCTGGGCCAGGCTCTCCACACCCTCAGCACCAGCACTCTCCTCTTTCTCTCTGATCTGAATTTCCCTCTTCTAGTTTAACAATCACCCACAGCCCCTGCCAATAACTGCCCCACATCAGNTTCCAGTTTAACCATCACCCCTTAACCTGTACCAGAGCCCCTGCCAGTAACTGCCCCGCATCTCTCTGACTGTCCCCTTGAAGCCCTGAAAAGCTGCACTAAGGTCTCCTGGAGCTTCTCTTCTCCAGCTGAACCCCCACAGCACTCCCAGTGTTACCTTTAGCCATCATTAAACAGCTCAGCTCAGGATCACGAGCCACCACAAGCTGATGATCTCACGGCTAACAGCCAGATGTGCAGCGATTGCTGACGGTGTCTTGTCTCAGCATTGCCCACGACGTGCCTGAACGGCTGTGGNAGCCTCAAGGGCCAACCTGACCTGGGATGTTGCCTTGGATGGGGCTTCTCTCACCTACTGGGGGAGCCTGGGCCAGGCTCTCCACACCCTCAGCACCAGCACTCTCCTCTTTCTCTCTGATCTGAATTTCCCTCTTCTAGTTTAACAATCACCCACAGCCCCTGCCAATAACTGCCCCACATCAGTCTGATTGGCCCCTTGAAGCCCTGAAAAGCTGCACTAAGGTCTCCTGGAGCTTCTCTTCTCCAGCTGAACCCCCACAGCACTCCCAGTGTTACCTTTAGCCATCATTAAACAGCTCAGCTCAGGATCACGAGCCACCACAAGCTGATGATCTCACGGCTAACAGCCAGATGTGCAGCGATTGCTGACGGTGTCTTGTCTCAGCATTGCCCACGACGTGCCTGAACGGCTGTGGGTGAACAGGGCAGATCTGAGTCACTCAATGGCTCGGTTGGACTGCATCAGCACTGCTGGGCCTGAGCAGCTTCTGGACCAGCACTGGAACCTCTTCAGGCAGCTCACACTCTGCTCTGTCTGCACCTGCCTGCACAGACTTGCTGTGAGTGAGGCTGGCAAAGAGAATTCGAGAAGTTAATTGTGTAGGACAGCATTTTACCACCTCTGACTTGACCCCCTCATTCTTCTCTCAGTCTCCTGCCTCCTTGGGGTACAACAGCCCAGTGCAGGGGGCTGGAGGAGCAGCTGGAAAGCTGCTCCTTGCGAAAAGACTGGCAGTGTTGATTGATCATCACCTAAATTTGAACCAACAGTGAGCACAGGGGGCCAAGAAGGCCAGTGGCATCCTGGCTTGGGTCAGCACTGGCTTGGCCAGCAGGAACAGGGAAGGGATTGTCCTGCTGTCCTGGGTAATGGTGAGGTCCCACCCTGAGCACTGGGGTCAGTGTTGGGCACCTCAATCCAGGAAGGACACTGAGGGGTTGGAGAGGGTCTGGAGAAAAACCCTGTGAGGAGCAGCTGAGGGGCTGGTGCTGGTTAGTCTGGAGAGAAGGAGGCTGAGGGGAAACCTTTTCACTGTCTGCAACTGCCTGAATATCAGGAAGGTGGAGAGAGGTGGAGGTTGGTCTTCTTTCCCAAGGAACAAGCAACAGGACCAGAGGAAATGGCCTCAAGCTGCCCCAGGAGAAGTTGAGGTTGGCCCTGAGGAGAAACTGGGTTCAATACTTGGCACCTCAATCCAAGAAGGACTTTGAGGGACTGCAGTGGGTCCAGAGGACAAAGAGGTTGGGGAAGGGACTGGAGAACAAATGTCGTGAGGAAGCAGCTAAAGGGGGTTTAACTGGAGAACAGGAGGCTGCTCACAGATGCTGAACCTCTCCTGAATTTCACTCCCCCAAGGCACTTGGGATGCTCTACTTGGTGTTTCCCAAATAGAAAGTAAAGTAGTGTTCAAATCCTCAGGGGCTGTGAGGAGAAATCCCAGGGAATGGCCCATTCCCCTAAAAAAACACTTGAGGACCAGGCTAGGAGAAGAATTTCCTGTTGTTCACACATTGATGGAAGTGGAGAATCTGCCTGGAGCTGTCTGGAAATCCTCTAAGATCTTTCTGCTGCTTGCAGGAAGCTCTACGGGGTGTTTGAGGGGGATTTATCATCTTTTTTTTCAATTCTGGGATGATGTTGCTCCTAAATGAAGAGATTTGCTGTAACACAGAGCTCCTGCAATTCTCTTGCTCTTTGTGGGTGTCAGATCCCCCTTGAGTCTCCCTGGTGCCATCTGAGACTTCACAAGTCCATAATAAAATCCTTCTTGTTGTCAAGTCATGTGGGAAGTCATCAATTCTCCTGGATCTGAACCAGGATCCCAAGCAGATTGGTAGAAACTGCTACTTTATTTTGTACCCCGTGTGCCATGAGGTGAATTCTTGCTGCTGCAGTGGGTGGTGGATGTTGTGAGATGTTTGCTGGGATCAGTAATGTTTGCTTGGACTGGTTTCACTCTGAGCCTGCTGGAGTGCTTGGGAGAGTTGAGACATGCAGTGGAGATACGTTATCCTAGGATCCCAGACTTGAGTTGGGATGGGAGGGAGCTCAGAGCACACCCAGTGACAACACCTTGCCATGGGCAGCAACATCTCTCACCAGACCAGGTTGCTCTCAGCCCCGTCCAAGCTGGTCTTGAACACTTCCAGGGATGGTGGAGTAGCCACAGCCTCCCTGGGCAACCTATTCCAGGGCCTCAGCCCCCTCACAGGGAGACATTTCTGCCTCAGATCTCAGCTCAATCTCCACTCTTGGAGCTGGAACCCAGCCCCCTTGTCCCAGCACCAGAGTTCCTCGGAAAAAGTCCCTCTCCAGCTTTCCTGGAGCTCCTGCAGGGACTGGAAGCTGCTGTAAGGTCTCCCCAGAGCCTTCTCCTCTCCAGGCTGAGCAGCTCCAATTCCCTCAGCATGTCCTCAGAGCAGAGGGACTCCAGCCCTATGATAATTGTTATGGCCTTCCTCTTACAGTTAGAAACAAGCATTCCACTTGACTTCTCTTTNTTGCCTGGGGGAAGAGCCTGAACCTGGCTGACTACAACTTCCCTTCAGGGAGTTGTAGAGAGGGAGACGGTCCCCCTTGAGTCTCCTCTTCTCCAGGCTAAACACCCCTGGCTCCCTCAGCTTCTCCTCATCAGACTTTTTCTCCAGTTCTTACCCCAGCCTCGTTGCTCCTCTGGAACCACTCCAGCCCTTCAATCTCTTTCTTGAAGGGAGGAAACCAGTACCACCCCCAGTTACTCAAGGGGAGGCCTCCCTAGTGTCCAGTACAGGGAGAGAATGGCAGCCCTAGTGCTGGTGGCCATACTACTGCTGATAGAAGCCTGCATTAAACCAGTATTTAATGATGGCTCTGGTCTGGCTTGGGCTCATCCACAGCTTCCACCTGGGAATATTGCAGGGAGCCCAGTGTAGACAGATAGAAAAGTATTTCCCTAACTGGCTTTTTGCTTGTTTCACTCTTTTCTTTTTGCATCCACATCCTATGCAATAATCCAGGCTTTTAAGTTGCTGTTAACTGGGTTACTCAGTGTTAATGTTGTACAAGAATCATGATTAGCCTGGTGGAGTTGGGAGATGCTGGAATTAAAGTCACCATGGCAACCATTACAATTAAAATAAGCTTCCTTGGGGAGAGGGACTGAGAGTCACACTGGGTCCAGTTACTTGCATTCATATCTGTCCCTATAAAACCTCGGGTGTCTGGCATTTGGGGGGATGTTACGGGGCATGGAGGGCATCTTCTGTCAGCTTTTTCACTTGGCACCCTCTTCCCTCTGCTCTGTTTTCTCTGCAAAGTCAAACATCCTGCAAATTCCTTCTTTTCTCCCAAGAAACAAATGACAGGACCAGAGGAAATGGCCTCAAGCTGCCCCATGGAGAAGTTGAGGTTGGTCCTGAGGAGAAACTTCTTCCTGGAAAAGGCCCTCAGGCCTTGGCAGAGGCTGCCCAGGGAGGGGGTTGAATCGCCATCCCTGACCAGGTTTCCCAGTTGGGGAGATGTGGAGCTCAGGGCCACGGTTTGGGGTTGGATTTAAGGAGCTTGAAGGGCTTTTCCAACCTAAATGATTCTATCTAGAATTCATTTCCATTCAGAAGTTTCTGCTCAGGGCCATCCTCAACTTCTCTTGGGGCAGCTTGAGATCATTTCCTCTAGCCCTGTCACTTGTTCCTTGGGACAAGAGACCAACCCCCACCCCTCTCCACCCTCCTGATGTTCAGGCAGTTGTAGACAGCAAGAATGTCTCCCCTCAGCCTCCTTCTCTACAGCCTAATCATCCCACAGCTTTTTTTTCTCCAGGTTGTTGTGCTCCCGTTCCTCTAGTTGTTAAAACTGTTTCTGTGGTTACGGAAGAAGCAGGAGCAGACAAAGGCAGAGCCTGGGGAGAGCCCTGGTGAGATCTGCTTCACTGCACCTCAGTCCCTGTGCTTGTAGATGGCTTTAGGGAGCTCTGGGTGCCTTCAAATGGCCAAAGATCAGAAGTTCATGGAGCACTGCTCCAAGATCTGAGATGCCTTTGGGCAGTTGCTTTCTCTGTTCATTTACCAGCTGAGAAAATATCTCTGGAGCCCAGGGAGGTTGCTGGGTCTTTATCTCAAGCTTAGTGCTGGATTTGTGACCTCAATGCTTACAGCTAGAAGCAGCCATCACTAAAGCTCCAGGAAGACTTTCCATAATTCCTTGTGTTTCTCCATTCCCATCTCCCAAAACACTCATCTCTGCTGAGCTATTCCACAGCGCAGACTGTTTCCTGCTCCTTCTTCTCTTGGCTACCAGCCAGCCAACACACTAGTCAATGTTCTTCCACCATCCCCTATCAACCAGCACTCATTTCCGCACATCCAGGGAGTTCAAGGGTGATGCTGAATGTATCTGGAGAGGACGGGAAGGAGTGTTTGGGTGTGGAGAGAGACTTTGCTCCGTGCTCACGCTGTTCCAGGATGTCTTAGGAGCCTTTCAAGCAGCCCCTCAAGCCCAGTTAATTTTAAAATCAGTTTCTTTCATTCCTTTTTTAAACGTCTGGTGACTCAAACATCCATAAAAGCCTCTGGTTTAAATCCTGCAGCTGAAGGTCTGAATGGTCTTTCTTGGGAAATGGTCACCGCATGGATGAATCATCGGGAACAGGGAGAAGATTTTCAGCTGGCGGTCGCCACGATCCCACTTCCCTGCTGCATTTTCCGTTGTTTCAGCTGACTGCAGGAAGGGATTAGCTGCGAATACAGCAATTCCAGAGCAGAAGAAAAGCTCCTTCCCTGCTGGATCGCAGGAAGAGCCCCAGGAAAAGGGAAGGAGGTCCATAAGGAAGATCCAGAGTTGGGACAGTAGCGCTCTGCCTGATCCATCAGTTCTGGACATGATTGTTTTTGGGATTCTCTTCCAGAAAGGTTTAGTAGGAGGGATCTAAAGGGGGGATTAGGAGGGATCTAAAGGGATTTTGTGGGAGGGATCCAAAAGAGTGGAGCAGGACAGATACAAAATGATGGAATAGGAGGGTTCCAGAGGATGTTTTGGATACTTTTAGGAACCCAGGGGTAAAACTGAGGAGGTTTATGGAACCCACAGAGCTTCCTGGCCCAAAGTGAAGCTGGACAACGGTCCTTTCATACTTGAAGGATCCTGAGCTGCTTTTTCTTCTGTTTATTTGCTCTTTGCTTCCTGCTCTTTGTCATTTGTCTGAGGGGAGCTGATGGCTTTGGTTAAAGGGACTGTGGAGAGGCAGCCTGGCTCTGGATTTGCATCAAGTGGGATTCAGCTTCTCCCCAAGCAGGAATCCTTGAAATGACTTTAAAATTTGGCCTTTATCTCCATCCAGCAGGTGGAAGTTGTTGCGGATTTGGATCTATTTACTTGAGATCTGAGATCAGGTGAATTTGGTGATCTTGATGGTCTCCCTGCTCCTCCTTAACAGGAGCTGGGTAGAAGTAGGTTCTATTTAGTTTTCATTTTTGCAGGTAAGAGCTGGAGCTGGTTAGTCTGGAGACCTTCTTGATGTCTGCAACTGCTTGAACTTCAGGAGGGTGGAGAGAGGTGGAGGTTGGTCTCTTGTCCCAGGGAACAAGTGATAGGACAAGAGGAAATGGCTTTGAGCTTTTATTGGTACCACTGAGGTTTGCATCGCTGTTTCAGTTGCAGAAGACCTTGAAGATCATCAAGTTCAATCATTAATCTTCTCTACCAAGCCAAATATTTAGGTCTTGAGACAACTTAGAGCTGATTTAAGGCAGAGTAGGTGACTGAATACAAAGCAGATGAGTTAAGATTGGAGCCACAGAGCTCTGGAACCTTTGGAAAGGACAAAATTGAGATGTTTCACCCAAAGCTTTGAGTTGTTTCCACTGGCAGTTCAGGAATGGCTTCAGTTAGCCACTTTCCCCCAGGCAGTTAGGATTTATTCTGAGCTGGATTTATGTTGCTGGAGCCCATTTCTCTCATGAATATGAAAGGATCAAGGGAGCAGCTGGAAAGAGGCCAACCCAGCATTAGGGCATTGCAGCTCTGGCAGTCAAGTGATGCCTGAAGTGCCAGTTTGAAAGGCCAGTACTGACTGCCAGTTTGACTGTGGTTTGTTTCTATCTCTGTTTGTAGTAGCTGATTCTCTGTAAGGCAATCTGTGGTGGTGAGCTGCAGGTTCCTCAGATGATCTTCCCTGTGTTTCCAAGAGTCTTGTTGTGTCTTGGAATGGTGGAAACACAGGAAAAGACAAGTATTTGTTGACTTGTAGCTGGAGAGTTATTTCACTACTGAGGAATTCAGAGAGAGGCAACAGGGTTGGGGAAGGATCTTTGGGGAAGGATCTGAAGAACAAATCTTGTGAGGAGCAGCTGAGGGAGCTGGGGCTGGTTACTCTGGAGAAAAGGAAGCTGAGGGGAGCTCACCTTTCTGTCTACAACTGCCTGAACATCAGGAGGGTGGAGAGAGCTGGGGGTTGGTGTCTTCTCCCAAGGAACAAGCAATAAGACCAGGGAGAATGGCCTCAAGCTGCATCGGGGAATTTGAGGTTGTTGGCCCTGAGGAGCAGCTTCTTCCCGGAAAGGGCCTTCAGGCTTTGGCAGAGGCTGCCCAGGGAGGGGGTTGAATTGCCATCCCTGGCTGCGTTTCCCAGTTGTGGAGGTCTGGAGCTCATGGCTAGAGTTTGGGGTGGGTAGGATGGGACAGCTGGGTTCCTNGCCTGAACATCAGGAGGGTGGAGAAAGCGGGGGGTTGGTGTCTTCTACCAAGGAACAAGCAATAAGACCAGGGAGAATGGCCTCAAGCTGCATCGGGGAATTTGAGGTTGTTGGCCCTGAGGAGCAGCTTCTTCCCGGAAAGGGCCTTCAGGCTTTGGCAGAGGCTGCCCAGGGAGGGGGTTGAACTGCCATCCCTGGCTGGGTTTCCCAGTTGTGGAGGTCTGGAGCTCATGGCTAGAGTTTGGGGTGGGTAGGATGGGACAGCTGGGTTCCTTGGGCAGCCTCTCCCAAGGCCTGAGGGCCCTTTCCAGGAAGAAGCTGCTCCTTGCTATCACACTCTCAGACTGGTTTAGGTTGGAAGGGAGCTTAGAGCTTACCCAGTACTCTAAGATCACTGAGTCCAGCCAATCAAACTGGCCAGGTCCAGAGGAAGCCAGGGAAATGCTTAGAGGGCTGGAGCTCCTCTTCTCTGCGGCAGACTGAGGGTATTTGGGCTGTTCAATGTGAAAAGGGGCTCCAGAGGGACCTTCTAGTGACCTTCCAGCCCCTGCAAGGGGCTGTCAGAAGGTTGGGGAAGGCTGTTCCCAAGAGCAGGAAATGGTAGGACCAGGGATCCTGGTTTGAAGCTGGAAAAGGGCAGAGTGAGGCTGGACAGGAGGAAGAAGTTGTTGAATCTGGGGGTGTGGGATTCCTTGGACAGGCTGCCTAAAGAGGGAGTGGAGGCTCCATCCTTGGAGCCATTCAAAGTCATGGGGCTTGAAGGATGGGGCTCTGGGCAACCTGGTCTGTTGAGTGATGGCTCTGTTTGGTGCAGGGGGCTTGGACTGGATGCCCTTTGGAGGTCCCTTCCAATCCAGCATGTTCTCTGGTTCCACGATCAGGCTGTTGGAACAGCCTGAGCTGCGTTTTGAACCAGAAATCCCTATCATTGCCTTCTTACATAACTGGGGTAGCTCCTCCACGCAGCGTCTGATCCTCAGACTCTTGCCTTGACACCTTGTTGACCTTTTGGCCTCGGGAGTGAGGGTTTAGGAGGTTGGTTGTGGTTTCTGAAGCTCCTTGGTGGAGTCAGTGTGTCTGGGGAGAACATGAAGGTAGGAGGAGAAGGGGCAGGTTGGACAAGCACAGGCTGCTTCAGGATCTGCTGCTTCGCTCTTTTCTTTCTGCTTCTGATCCTGCTGAGTCATGTTGGGATTCTTAAAAAGTATAAAAAAGGAATCACAGAGTTGTCTGGTTTAGAAAAGACCTTGAAGATCAAGTCCAAGTGTTCCCCTGGCACCACCAGGGCCCTTCTGGCCTTTGTCCCTCGCTGCACAGCTCCACGGCTGTGCAACCCTTCCAAGGACAGGAACTCCCCCCCTGCCCTGGGCAGCCTGGGCCAGGCCTGGGGAACCCTTGTGGGGCAGAAATTGGTCCTCACCCTCCTGAGGCCTGTTTCTCTTGTCATGGAGAGGGAGAAGAGACCAACCCCCACCTGGATCCAACCTCCTGAGTCTCATGCAGTTGTGGAGAGTCAGAAGGTCTCCTCCCAGCCTTGTTTTCTCCAGTTCAATGCCCTCACTTCCCTCACCTGCTCCTCATAAGTTCTTCAGCCCCTTCCCCAGTTCCATTGCCCTTGTCTCCAGTCCCTCAGTGTCCCTCTGGCAGGGAGTGAGGGACCCAGAACAGACCCCAGGATTCGAGTTGGGGCCTCTCTGGTCATGTTGGCCACCTCAGTGCTGACCCCAGCCAGGATGCTCTTGTCCTTCTTGTCCACTAGCTCCTTTTTGCTGGGCACTTCCCAGTTGCTCTGCCCCCAGCCTGGAGTGTAGCAAGGGGTCTCTGTGACCTCAGTGTAGGACCCAGCACATGGCTTTGGTGACCCTCAGCCCATTGGCCTTGGCCCTTCTCTCCAGCCTCCATAGAGCCTCCCAGCCCTCCAGCACCCAACTTGACCATCTCCCAAACCAGGCTGTGAAGGAGTCTTTCTCTCAGCTGGAGTAGCATTAATCTGCCCTCAGGAATAGTCTCTCATGAGCCTTTCTAGCAGTTTTAGGGGGTTTTAGGCCCTTGTCAGCTTTGTCTCACCATTACCCAGTTCTCTTTCCCTTCCATCCTTTCGTAAGATGTGTTTTACTTGTTTCTTTTCAGAAAGAAAGACCCCACAAGCATAAAAAGGCAAAAAATACTTAAAAATTTATTTATAGAGACATCTAAAGCATCAGAGTGGGTTTTGAGATTCCTTCATCCCATTTCTGGAGCCTCTTGGGCTCACCTGGCTGGGAGAGGCAAGAGCTTGGCTTCCCAGTTTAATCCCCAAGCACAAGAGTAAAGGTTAAACGGTTTAAAAATGTCATTAGAGCTCCCTTAAGCCAATTATTGCTCTGCTGTTACTCCCTGTGGAGGCATCTGACAAAGGCAAGATAGTCTCTGTGGTGCCTGAGCAGGGCCAATCTTGTTGGGTCATTCAACATTTATGGTGCCCACAGCTCCTCTTCCACAGAGCTGGAATAAATCCTGGCTTCGCTGTCTTCATTCTGCTGAATAAATAACAATAAATAGAAGTAATTAATTTCCTCTTCTCATCGATTCATTTCTATAATAGCCAGCAGAACCCTTGATGCCTGGAGCGTTGGGTTAACGTTTGGACTCGATCCTGAAGATCTCTTCCAACCCCAAATGGTTCTGGGGCTGGTCGGAAGGCTGTTCCCAAGAGCAGGGAATGATAGGATGAGGGGTTATGGTTTGAAGTTGGAAAAGGGCAGAGTGAGGCTGGACAGGAGGAACAAGGTCTTGCATCTGAGGGTGGGGGATCCCTGGAACAGGCTGCCTGGAGAGGTGATGGAGGGCCCCCTAGAGCCATTCAAGGTCAGGCTGGTGGGGCTCTGGGCAACCTCATCTGATGAGTGATGGCCCTACTTGTTTTAAGGGGGTTTGGACTGGATGTCTTTGGAGGTCCCTTCCTTTGGAGGTCTGCTTGATGGCAGAGAAGGTAGAGAAGGTCTATGAGGGTTCTGGAGAGGGTCGTTCAGTGGGTTGAGCTCAGCGGTCTGAGGTTCAACAAGGCCAAGTACTGAGTCTTGCACCTGGGGCACAACAAACCCTGGCAGTGCTACAGGCTGGGGGAGATTGGCTAGAGAACTGCTGGATAATAAGAGACCTGGGGTGCTGATTGATCGTCAGCTAAATAGGAGCTCAGGTGGCCAAGAAGGCCTACAGCATCCTAGTTTGGATCAGCAATAGCATGGCCAGGAGGAGTAGGGAAGGGATTGTCCTGCTGTCCTGGGCATTGGTGGGGCCCCCCTTTGAGTACTGAGGTCAGTGTTGGGCACCTCAATCCAGGAAGGACATTGAGGGGATGGAGAGGGTCCAGAGAAGGACAGCAAGGTTGGGGAAGGGTCTGGAGAACAAACCTTGTGAGGAGCAGCTGAGGGAGCTGGGGCTGGTTACTCTGGAGAAAAAGAGGCTGAGGGGAGACCTTCTCTCTGTCTGCAGCTGCCTGAACTTCAGGAGGGTGGAGAGAGCTGGGGGTTCATGTCTTCTCCCAAGGAACAAGCAGTAAGACCAGAGGGAATGGCCTCAAGCTGCCTCAGAAGTTGAGGTCGGCCCTGAGGAGCGGCTTCTTCCTGGAAAGGGCCCTCAGACCTTGGCAGAGGCTGCCCAGGGAGGGGTTGAATTGCCATCCCTGGACACATTTCCCAGTTGTAGAGATCTGGAGTTCATGGCCAGTGTTTAGGGTGGGTAGGATGGGGCAGCTGGGTTCAGTGTTAAGACTCAATGACCTTAAAGTTCTTTTCCAGCCTCAGCCATCCTTTGATTCTGGGATTGTCCACGTACTTTAGAGATCTCCACAGTGAATTTTACAGCCCGTGACAGGATCCCAGTGCCATGGATGGGTGTAACCTCCAAACCACTTAGGGAACACCTCCTCCTTCACCTTTGGAACTGTCAGCATGCACTGCTGCGATGAGCCCTCAGTAAACCCTCATTTATTATGTTCTCTTCAAGCTGTTCTCACACAAAGAACTTGAGTGACTTCCCCGAACTTCTCACTTCCACTGTGCTGCAGTTTATTAATCCCATTGGAGCTTTCCCTACTCCTTGCTGTACTGGTGTGACTCAGAGCTCCTGTTTGCGCCTACTGGTGCTGTGAGAAGCTAATGGAGCTCTTGACTTTCTCTTTTTGTGGATAATTGCTCATTAACAATTCCAAGGATGAGGAAGGCCATTGTTTCCAGTTTAACTCCAGGTAGATTTTGTTCTAATAAGTCACTGGTGGGGGGTTGCACTCAGTTTTAGTGCGTGAGTTGGCAGCGAAGGTGAAGCTCTGCCATGTGCAACACCCAGGCTTTGAGAGCTGAGGGTGGTGAATAGACCAAGGGGACAAAATGGAATAGAAAATTCTTCTAAAGGTGCTTGAAATGTGCTTCTGGGTTTGCTTTTTGAGCAACAAAAACATCTGAGAGAGTAAAAATCCGATTATTCAAGTAGTTCACTGGCTATTGGAGTAGTGAGGTAGGGGCTGGGATCTTCTGACAAGGAACAAGCAACAGGAAACGGGCCTCAGGGGAGGTTGAGGTTGTCCCTGAGGACCAATTTCTGCCCCATAAGGGTTCCCCAGGCCTGGCTCAGGCTGCCCAGGGCACTGGGGGAGTCCCCATTCCTGGAGAGGTTGCAAAGCTGTGGAGCTGTGGGGTGAGAGACAGGGTTTAGTGAGGACCTGGCAGTGGTTGGACTTGATCTTCAAGCTCTTTCCCAACTCAAAGCGTTCCACCATTCTATGGTAAAGTTGAGTCTTCAAAAGGGTGTTTAGCCAGGCTTTGGTTTGAACCTTGCTGGATGCCACCTGGTTTAGGGTAGAGATTGAGAAGTGGAATTCCTTGACCTTGAGAGATCCAGTGAGCCCTCATCAGCCCTTGGAACATCTCACTCACAGCTCTTTTTCCTCAGGGATTGGCTGCTGCCAAGAGACGTTGTATTCCATGGCTCTGGATGCTGGGTGATTCAAACGCCTCAATTAACGTCTGTTAATAGCTCTTGTCAAACTCAATTGAACTGAGGCCTGATTAACCTGGGGGAAGCACAAAGTAAACGAGGTTGTTTGCTTGACAGGATCTCACAGAGCCCGTACCAAGAGGGTTTTGGCTTATTCTTCCTCCCCCAAAGAGCTCTATGTTAATGAATTGAGTTTACCGTGTGGCTCTGCTCTTCACAGCTTCCTCTTAGGTGACCTTTGGGCTCCTCTGGAAGCTTCAAATGAGGTGAAGGACTGAGGATTGGAGGTGAGATGCCAGAGACAACTTGTGGGGTTGACTCCTGCGATGGAGGATCCTTAACGCAGATCTGGTGGGGTTAGAACTGACAGACCTCAACAATGGGTGGGCAGAGGGGATGAGAAGTGTGTTTTGGTCGTCACTGTGTATGGCATCAAGAAACTTGGATAAAGCTTGGAAGCTTGACTTAAAGCCCTGATGCTTGAAGTAGAGCCTCAAAGCTTGAGTTAGAGCCATTAAGCCCAAGTTAAAGCCTTAAAGCCTGAGTTAAAGTCTTAAACCATTAGTTAAAGGTCTTAAAGCTTAAGTTAAAGCCTCAATGTTTTAATTAAAGCCTTAAAGCTTGACTTTAAACCTCAAAGAATACAGAACACAAGGAGAGGATGAATGAGGGTTGGCTCCTCGTTGGTTCTAGAACTTGTAATCGGGTATCCTGATGAAAGTGAAGCTGAGCAAGCAAAAACTGGGTGGTTTATTAAGCAGTTTAAGGCAAAATTTTAACTATAAGGTAGGATTTGAAATAGAGTTAAGCCAGGCTTGATGGCCCGTTAGTTTTAATACCCGTTAAACGTGTCAAGTGGTGTTGGAGTGTGGGTTTGTTGAGTGTAACTGGGTTGAAATGGTTCAGATTCAATGTGTTCTGGCCATGGGAAAGCACAGACCTCCCACTCTAATCCACATGGGATGAGGAACCTTCACCAGCTTCTTAATTAAGGTTCAAAAGGACTTAAACTGGGCTGAGACTGAGACTTTTCCATCAACTCAAGAGCATCTTGCCTGGATAAATAAAGTCTTAGGAAGGCCTCAATCCGCAGAGGCCGAGCAACGACAGGCTGAGGGGTAAAAAGCCACCATAGCTCACGAGAATCTTTAATCTCTGCTTCTTTTCCATCTCAGATACCTCATTTCTCTTCCCATGGGAAAAGGGAATATCAGGGAGCGACGGCTGCCCTGCCTTATGTGTTCCTGGGGGCTGTGCTCCTCATTACACCAAGGTCCACTGATTAAAGCCTTGCTCGTTAACTTCATTTTCTCCCTCGTTGGTTGACAGCTAAGCAGGGGAATGGGGAAGTGTTGGCCTCTCAGAGCTCTGGTTTAGTGTTGGATCAGGATTTGTTGAGGGTTTTTTTTTGCTGTGATAGACTGGGAAGGCACAGAGAGAGAGAGACTCATTTTGCATTGAATTTCATTTCCTTTGAAGTTTCTGAACCTTTCTTTCCCCAGCACACATCAACACTCAATGAAGTATTTCCAATCTCACCCTAATTTCTGTCTCTGATCCTCATCCCAACAATAATGATGTTGAAATCTAGACTCCAGGAGCCTTAGAACACCGTAACGGTGAGGCTGAGGAGACAGAGCTGAGCTACCACTTATCAAGGCTCTTCCAGGTCACCTTTTTGACTCCATTAATAGGATTCTCCAGCTCAAAGCTACTACCAGCTCCAGTGGGACCTGGTGAAGCTTCTGCGCTGTCCTGATGCCTTGGGATCTGTTGAGTTTGAGTCTTGTATCCCCAAGGTATTGTGAGTTCTTGGCTTTTCTGTGGTTACTTACTGCTCCCACTGGGAAAACTGTGATCCTTTCAGCCTGAGGATTCAGGATATGGTTTAACAACGAATTTGATGAGTTAATAGTTGCACTGAATGATCTTAAAGGTCTTTTCCAACCTCCCTGATTCTTTGATTCCATTACAGGGCTTCTCGAGTTGATGAAACCTAATGGTGGCTCTGCTGAGCTCTGCTTTGACAGTGCTGGTAACCAAACTCTGTCTCTACCAATAAACTGGAGGCCACCAAACCTTAGAAGACCATGAAAGACATTAAACTTGAATCTAATTAACCAAGACCTTGACTGGGGGTGGGGTAGGGTGTTGAAAATAGTGGCTGACTGGCATCCAAAAGCTGAACAGAGCCTTTTTAATTCACCCCAGAGTGTTTTCAGGAGCAAGTAGGGGCAGGAGAGGTTGCAAGATTCTGGTGTTGGCTGGTTATTGTCTCTATAAAAGTTAAACCAGTGGATAAAACAGTGAAGCAGCAGAAATTAATGTGTATCTCCTCCAAGAACTGGTCAGTCTGGGGTGCTGCATAGCACCTACTGGTTTAGACTTGCTGGGGAACAGATAAAATCAACTGAATCCCAGCCTGCAGGGGGTTGGAAATGACCTCTGAAGATCATCTAGTCCTGCTAGAGCAGGGTCTCCTAGAGCATATCCCACAGGAACATGTTGGGGTGGGTCTGGGATGTCTCCAGAGCCAGGAGACTCCACAACAAATAGGGATTTGTTTATCCCTTCTATTTTTCCCTCACAGCATTTTTTCCTCTGGTTTTTGGTGGGATGGATTCATGGTGACTCAGGGACAGCAGGTGCTGACTTGCTCTGGGGTTGCCTTTGCCACCCTCCTATCCCACGTCTTGCCCTTCTCCAAGTTGAATTTGAAGAGAATTTTGCCCTTTGGGGGAGCATTTCTGTTCCAGTGCTGGGAAATCTGCAGCCTGGGCCGTTGAGTATCTGACCCTGAAGGTAGATGAGATGGAGAGTTGACCTGAACCTGGGTGAGATGACAACATGAAGGAGAGTAAAAATAACCTCACTCTTCAGTGAAGGTATGGAGCAGGGGCATCTCCATCCAGAGCAGGTTGCTCAGAGCACCAAGGGACAACCTCACCTGAGAAGGTGCCAGGGATGGGGCTTCTCCCACTTCTCAGGGTACCCTGGGCCCAGGCTCTCCCCAGTCTCAGTACCAACAATCTCTTCCTTCTCTCCAGTCTGAATCTCCCTCTTCCAGTTTAACCATCACCCCTTGTCCTGTCCCACAGCCCCTGCAGAAAAATCCCCCCCAGCTTTCTGCTTGGCCCCTTGAAGCCCTGAAAGGCCTCTCTAAGGTCTCCTGGAGCTTCTCTTCTCCAGCTGAACCCCATAACTCTCCCAGCCTGGCTTCCCAGCAGAGGGTTCCCCCCTTAGAATAGCAGTTGTGGGGTCTCCTCTCATCCCACTCCACCAGCTCCAGGTCTCTGCTGGGCTGAGTCCATAGCTGCACCCAGCCTGGTAGGTAGGGGGTTCCCAGCAGAGTGGAGCAGAGGGTCAGAATCCCCTCCCTTGACCTTCTCTCTATCCTCACACAACACAGGGACACGTGGTTGCACAGAGTGTTCACAAACTGATGGAACAGGGTGATTTGTACCTCCTGTTCAGGGTTCCTGAGGTACCGCGCACATCCAGGCTCTAACTGTTGGTGTCTCTGTTGCCTCCAGAAATGTGTAAAAGCTTCTCTCTGCATCTGCTCATTAATCTTCTCTCTGCTCGCTCCAGGCCACAGCAAACCCTTTGTCATCCCTGTCCCAAAATGAAATCGCCATCAAAGCCTGAGCTGAGCCACATGCTTTTCTCTTCTCCTGCTACTGAGCAAATGGAAAACATCTTTTTCTTCTGGGTAGCTGTAGGTTTGTGCTGTTGGCAGAACTCCCAGATCAGAGATTCTCCCTGGAATTTGGGCCAGTTCCCACCTTCCTGGTGAGCAGCAGCTCTTGGTGCCTCTACAGAAGGCTCTGAATTTTGAGTAAGCGACAGGGATTGCAGCAAAGATGATGGCTGTGGGTTTGATCTTCACATCATCATAGAATCCCAGATGGGTTGTCTAGGGAGGGAGCTCAGAGCTCATCTAGTGCCAACCCCCCGCCATGGGCAGTGACACCTCTCACCAGATCAGGGTGCCCTCAGCCCCATCCAACCTGGCCTTCACTTCCAGGGATGATGGAGCAACCACAACCTCACTGGACAACCTGTTCCAGTGCCTCAGCACCCTCACAGGGAGGGATTTCTGCCTCAGATCTCATCTCAGTCTCCAGTACTTGACAGTCTGGATTTGATGGATGAATAACTTGTTGGGTAAGGGGCTGACTGGAAGGTCGCACCCAGATGGTTGTGATCAGGGTCCAAATGGAGAGGGGTGACAAGAGCTGCTCCTCAATGGTCAGTACTTGGACCAGTGCTGTTTAACATCTTTGTTGGCAACGTGGACAGTGGAATTGAATGCCCCCTCAGTCAGTTTGCTGGTGACACCAAACTATGTGGTGAAGTCAACACTCTGGAGGGAAGGGAGGCCATCCAGAGGGATCGTACCAGGCTTGAGAAGAGGGCTGTGCAAACTGCATGAAGTTCAGCAGGGCATGGGCAAGGTTCTGTCCCTGGGTCGAGGCAATCCCATGCACAGATACAGACTGGGAGAAGAAAGGATTGGACAGCCCTGAGGGAAAGGACTTGGGGGCTGCAGTGGAGTAGAAGTTGAATGGGAACTGTCAGTGTGTGCTCGCAGCCCAGAATGCCAACTGCGTCCTGGGCTGCAGCAAAGACTCACTGTCACTTGGTCAAGGAAGGTGATTCTTCCCCTCTACTTTGCACTTGTGAGACCCCACCTGGAGTACTGTGTCCAGTTCTGGAGTCCTCAACCTAAGAAGGATGCAGAGCTCCTGGAAGGTGTCCAGAGAAGAGCAACACAAATGCTCAGAGGGCTGGACCACCTCCCCTATGAGGGCAGGCTGAGCACGTTGGGGTTGTTCAGCCTGGAGGAGACTCTCAGGTAACCTTCTAGCAGCTTTCCAATAGCTGAAGGGGGCTACAAGAAAGCTTTTTACATGAGTGGTAGTGAGAGGACAAGGGGAAAGGATTACAGACTTGAAGAGGTGAGACAGGTTGGACATTAGGAAACACTTCTTTGCTGTGAGGGTGCTGAGATGCTGGAACAGGTTGCCCGAGGAAGTTGTGGCTGCCTCCTCTGGAGGTTTTCAAAGCCAGGTTGGCAGGGGCCCTGAGTGACCAGTGAAGGTGTCCCTGCCTATGCAGGGGGGTTAGAACTAGATGATCTTTAAGGTCGCTTCCAGCTCTGGCCATTCTATGATTCTGAGATCTTGATAGTCCTTTTTAATACAAATGATTTAATTCTATTGAAAAATGATAGCAAGACCCTTGTACTTAAATGTCTACCCTTGATACCTCCACCATTCAAACTAAAACATGGTAGCAGGATCTATCCCAGCCAATAAAGCTGCTCTGCACTGTTAATCCCAGTTTATAGTTTCTACAGAATCTTTAAGACGAGCTTAAAGTTCAGAGGGAAGGAACATCCTCATTATCTCCCCTTATTGCCCCTTTTATGAAGGCAAAGGCTATTTAGTGAACAGGAATTCGCTTCCTGATGGCTCTGAAAGAAGTTTCTGCAAATACTTGACCTCCCAGCTCAATAGTTCTCAGGGCTACCTGATTTTCTGCTTCGTAGTTCCAGGTGCTCACTTCAGGTTTCTTTCCGCAGCCTTTTGCTCCCCCTTGTGTCGACATCAAATCATCTCACAGGAATTTCTCCTTCCAGAAGCCTCTTACCTTCAGTTCTTCAGTGCAAGGGTGGCAGCCTCAGAAGTTGTGGGTTACACCACTTTGACTTGTCACTTCCTGCCTCCTGTCTTGGCCAGAAATAGCAACCTCTGGTATTTCCAGAGCAAGGAAACGACCTGGGGAACAGGATTGGATTCTTCTGCCCCTCTAGGTGACTTGGCAGGCCTACTAGTGGCTTGAAAGCTGGGGGGGGACAAGCTGATGTCTCACAAGCCAAGTTCCTCAGCCAAAGAGGAGGAAGCCAAAGAGATGTTTGCGTGGGTTGAGGAGCTGCCAGAGCTCCTCTGCCTTGTACAGAGTGAGGACTTAGATGCTCAGCAGAGGGAGCTGCAGCCCTAGCAACCTGCTCCATTCCTGCTTCTCCCTGAAGCTGGGCCAAACTCAGATATCATTTAGCCATCTTTATGTGGTTGCTCGTCTGCACCTCATTATCAAGTTCATCTCTGATGACCTTGAGTTTGGAGCTGGGGAATGTTTGGCATTGGAGATGGTTGAAGTCATCTAGACTTGATGGAGCCCAGTACTATCCTTGTTGCAGAAGACCAGGTGTAGATGTTGGACCAAGCTCTTGGATTCAGCAGGATACTGGTGTTTTGATGAACCAGGGCTTGGGGTGCAGAAGTCAGTTCTGGGTTTTGATCACAAATGAGGAACTGAGCTGCTCATCTCATCCCTGAGCGTCGCAGAGGTTCATAATGACAACTCAGCAGGGAGAAGATCTGTCCATTGAGCATCTCCAGACCTTGATCTGTTACAGAATCAGAATAAACATGGTTGGAAAGGACCTGCCAGATCACCAAGTCTGACCATACCCACACCCACAAATACCTAAATACCTGATCGATGGAAACCCACAAGATAATCCCCTACATGCCTGTCACAAAGCACCATGTCTGCACACTTCTTAAACACCTCCAGGGACAGTGACTCAACCATCTCCCTGGGAAGGCCATTCCAGTGCCTCACTAGTCTTTGTGAAGAATGAAGCTTTTCACAGTTTCTCAAGGGGAAAAATTATCCAAAGCAGCTGAAAGCACCCTAACTTTGCTCCAAAAAAATCAGAGGGTGGAAGGTCCCGTGACTGGGGGTTGCCTTCCCAGGTCTCGTAGCCCACAAGTCCTCAAAAATCCCATATCAAAGTTTGTTCTGCCTCCTAGCTTTCAGCTCCTGTGTTCTTGATGTCGTTCCTGTTGGTCTTTCTGCTGAAAATCCTTGAATCTCTCCAATAAAAAGGCTGCTGCTTTGTGCTTCTATCCTGTTACTCTCCATTTGTATCTACAAATGAGAGCCTGTGTAATGGGTTTATGGAAGTTTCATTATTCTCCTGGAATTCCCAGTTTTAGGAGCTCTTGCTATCACTTTTTTCACCTGTATGGGGTTGATTTTTGAGGAATTCCTGTGTCATTCCACTCCTCACTCTGATTCTCTGTTCTTCCAGCTTTCCCCCAGTTCTTCTGGATTTCTGTCGATCCTGACGCCGTGGAATTTGCTCTCAAGTGTTACGTTTGAGCCATAATACTCAACTTCATTCCTCCAAGCATGGATTTTGGGGAGACAGTAACTCTAAAAGAGTGAACTTCTGTTTAAAAACAGCCCCAAACCTCTCCCTACCCATCTCCCCAGCTCATTTAGGAGGTCAGTGGAATCAGGAGCAGGAGGTAGAACCTTTATTTATGGAGGGTTGGAAGCTGCTGGGGCATCAACCTCCACCCGTAAAGGGTTTGGGGTCAGTGGGTTTAATTAGGGGTTTAATGGGACCAATCTGGTTTCTCAGGACCACGTGGGAATGAACAGCCCTGAGAAATAATTAGCCTGAGGTTTAATTTGCTGGTTATCTTTAAAGTCATTACTGGAGTCTTTTATGTCCCAATGTTCTTACCAAGGTCTTGCTTTACCTACCCTACAGTTAACCAAATTCTGGGAAAAAAGAAGTGATTAGGGATTAATAATAGTGATTTTAGTGAAACTGTAGAACACTGGGTTGGGAGGACCCCAAGGATCATCTGGTCCAGACTTTTGTGTCCTCCTGGTGGTGGTTTTAGTGGAGGAATTGGGTGGGTTAGGTGTGGAGGAGCTGTAGGACCACATAGACATTGGCCACTGCTTTGACTGCCAGACACGATGGACCAGCTTGTGAGGACTCAGGAGTTGCCTCCCATCTCAGAATTCTGAGATCCTGCCTTTTACTGAGAGTTATAGACTCACAGAATCCTCATGGCTGGAAAGGACTTCCAGGATCATCAAGTCCAGCCCTCATCCCAGCAGCTCCCTAACCCCTAGATCATGGCCTCGAGTGCTCTAGCTACTCTTGTTTGAAACCCCTGCAGGGATGGGGACTGTACCACCTCCCTGGGCAGCCTGTTCCAGTGCCCAACCACTCTCTTAGGAGAGAACATCTTTCTAAGATCTAATCTAAACCTCCCCTGATGCAGCTTGAAGCCGTTTCCTCTCATCCTATCAGTAATTTGGGAGAAGAGACCAGCACCAGCCTTGCTATAACCTCCTTTTACATAGCTGTAGAGAGCAGTAAGATCTCCTCTCGGCCTTCTCTTCTCTAGACTAAATAGTTCCCCCAGTTGCTCCTCACAGGGCCTGTTCTCCAGCCCTCTCACCAGCCTCATTGCCCTTCTTATGGGAAAGATCTGGAGGAGAGAAGCACCAGGAGACCTTAGTGCAGCCTTTCAGGGCTTCAAGGGGCTGATCAGAAAGCTGGGGGCAACTTTTGAGCAGGGGCTGTGGGACAGGACAAGGGGCGATGGTTAAACTGGGAGAGGGAGATTCAAACCAGAGAGATGGAAGAGATTGTTGGTACTGAGAATGGGGAGACCCTGGCCCAGGCTTCCTGGAAAGGTGGAAGAAGCCCCTGGTACCATTCCAGATCAGGTTGTCCTTTGGGGCTCTGAGCAACCTGCTCTGGGTGGGCATGGCCATGCTTGCTGCAGGGAGTGGCTCTGGATGACCTTTGAAGGCCCCTTCATCCAAACCAGTCCAGAACTCCATGACCCACAGGGAATGGTCTCACCAGGAGCAGCAAGATGAGTGTCAGAGGCTGGCAGAGCTTGGAAGATCCCTTCAACACAGGCCATCCTGTGATGCAGTGTTGGAAGAGCTTCTTGTTGAATCTTCAGGTTTCCCACTGTAGCTTCACTGCTCTGGGTTGCACAGAGGGGACCTAGGAGTGGGTGTTGGCCACCAGACTGCTATCAGTGGCTTGCAAGATGTGGGCACTGACCGAGTCCTCAAGCAACTGTCCCGGAGGTCTGAGGACCCAAATCAGTCTTAATTCCCAGTAAAATGCAGTAACTGGAGGTGTTGGGGGCTGTTCTCTGCTGACATCTTCATCCCAGATGTGAAGGTGAGGTTGAAATACACTGAACTGGGAGAGTGCTCACTGGGTCCACCAGTGGCCTGAGGTTTTAAGGAGAGAGCAGCTTGAATTTCTAACCAGCTTTGTCCCAGATGGTTGACTCTTCATTTCCACTTTTTCTGCCTCCAGTCCTGTTGGTGAAATCAGCCTTAGCCTGCACCTTCTCAAGACTCTTAGAATCACAGGATGGTTCAGGTTGGAAAAGCCCTTCAAGCTCCTCGAGTCCAACCCTGACCCCAGGTGTCCCATCCCACCCCAAACCCTGACCCTGAACTCCACACCTCCCTGACTGGCCTGTGCCTCTGCCAAAGCCTAAGGGCCCTTTCCAGGAAGAAGTTTCTCTTCCAAGCCAACCTCAACTTCCCCTGGGGCAGCTTGAGGCTGTTTCCTCTGCTCTTGTCTCTTGTTCCTTGGGAGAAGAGACCACATCACTCCACCCTCCTGAAGTTACAAACAGCAAGATACCCCCTCAGCTTCCTTCTCTGCAGACTGAGGTCTGCAGGGAGATGCCAAAGGGTTAAACCAGTGTGTTAATCCCACAGTTGGTCTCTGTGACCTTTTGGCTGGAGAACTGGAATCTTAAGGACTTTGAGCTCCAGCTGATGTTCTGGCTCAGCAAGCAGCAGTTTCAGGAGTAATTTAAGACCTGTGAACCTGTTCAGTACCTGGGTTTGGACAGTCCCTTTGTCCAAGTGAAATGATCTGGGCTCAGGAGCTGGCTTGGGTGGGCAGGAGCTGCTTCATGTTGAAGGTAGCAGATAATTTCTTGCACAAAGAGAGGAGCAGGTATCTCCTCTCCTGCCTTTAAGATGCCAACACACCATATTCTCTATTCACAGCTCTGGTTTCACAGGGGAAAGTGGAGCAGGTGATTAAGTAGCTGGCTTGGCAGGTTGAGCTCTGGAGCTTTTCCTTCATGAATAGGGATGGGAGGGCAGGAGGAAGAGGAGGACTAGTTTGCTCTGGGAGCTGCCAGCTCCAGCTAGAACATCCGTATATTCACGTTGGTTCCCTCCAGTCTAGCCACAATTATTTCTCTTGATTCTTGTGTCTCAAACTCAGACTTTAATGAAGCAGAAAGGTTGGGTTGAGGGTTTTCCCAAGTATTTTGATGGGGAAGGCAGTTGGTGCTCAGATAGCAGCATCAATGTGAATCTCATACCTCTTCAGGCTGTGAGCCTGAACCTAAAGCATCATCTCCCTCAATAATGTTCAAAATTAAAAATACCCCCTGAATCCACCAAATCTCTTATTTCCTTATTTCATTTTCATTCTTTTTCCCTTAGTTTTGGGTTGACAGTTGGACTTTGGGTTGATGGTTGGAATTCAGTTAAACAGTTGCACTTGATGATCCTGTAGGTCCCTTCCAACCATAATGCTTCTCTGACTCTCCGATTCCTGATGTAAATAATCCAGGTTTCCATTTCCTACTTACTCTCTAGACCCATTAAAATCAGGAATTGGAGTGGTGCTGAGGGTTGCTACAGCTCAGGAATGGTAACTATTTTAGTGGGTCCCTTGGAACCCTCCATGGAGACCTCAAATCCCATCCAAGGGACTTTGCCTTTGCAGGATCTTCCCCATCATCCAGCACCATCATCTGGATGACATCAGTGACCTAGAGGAGCAAAGTTAGATCAGATCAGAGGTAAAATATTCCCAAAGCAGGGAGAGATGATAATAGGGGGAGCTTGAGGGAGTTTTTTGGGTCGTATTTAATTTAGGGTTGGTGTTGAGGTCGATCAGTGATGCCCTATTGCTTTCCAGCTTCTTCTTCGTGGAGATGTGGATGTTGAAGTTCTTGGGTGTCAGGGACAGTACTCTTTGGGCAAAATAAAATAATAAAGACTAAATAAAAATAATAAAGATAAGAAAAATAATAAAAGTAGTAAACCCAATAAAAGTAATAAAAATAACAAATACAATAGAAGTTTACCCTGCACCGGGTCTACTCTATTCCTGGTGGCAAAGGCTGCTGCTCGATCATCCCTTGGGTCATCCCTGGCTGGTTTCCTGNAACCATCGTGGGGTCAGGGCAGCACCGCTGTAATTTGCCCTAAAACACAAATAGGGTTTGTTTTGCCTGACGCTTCATTAAGTCTCGGGGTCCTTTCTTGCCAGAAGAATCCAGCGAACTNGATGGCCCTGCTCACTGCAGAGTGGTTGAACTAAATGACCTTGAAAGATCCCTTCAACCCAACCCATTCCATAATTCCATGATCTACGAGGAGCAGGAGGATGGATATTGGGAGGTTGGACCCTTCCAAGGACAGACTCTCTACACTTAGTGCCGCAGGGGTCAGAGTGGGGAGTGTTGTTAATTAAACTCCACTTCACCCTCTACCAACCAGCTCCCTTCTTCTAGTTGCTTATTAGTTCATTTCCTTCTAATGAGGTTGTGTGAATGGAATCATCTGACATTGGTGGGGGGAAAGAAAAAAAAGGAGGGGGATGGAGTGGGGAGGGGGGCTGGGGAAGAACCCGAGTTTNTCCCTCCTCCCTTCCCTCCCTCTGTCCCTCCCTCCCTCCCTCCCTCTCTTCTTGCTTCCCTCCACTCTGCGGCTGAAACCAGAGCGAGCACGATTAGATCACCAGGGCTGGGAGCTATAAATGGGGGGATAACCCCTACCCCGGCAGGACACAGGGCTGAGGGTGATGCCGTGATGCCGAACAAGAAGAAATACAACGTCAACGGGGATTCGGGGATTAAAGCCCAGGTGAGGGCAGCCTTCAGTTCCATAACCTCCACATTCTATCTAGAAGTTACTTTAATTCTTTCTGGTTTTGTTTTTCATCCTTTTTCTCACCTCTCACCCACCCCAGTCAGTGAGTTCTTGAGCCAACTGCATCACTCCAACTTAGAGAAAACTTCTTGTCGTTTGCTCTGGGATGAAGAGTCGCGGCAGACAGGTTGTTGCGGGGTTGTTCCTCGCTGTAGTGGAGGAGACAATGGGTTGGTGAGCAGGAGATCACCCAGGAGAACCTCAGAGATGAGGCTGGTTTTATTTGGAGGTAGCATAGAGCAGCTTTTAATGATGGAAACCCAGGCAGAAGGAGTCACTCGCTTGAAATGAAATGATCTTGCACCTGCATTTAGAGGCCATTAACTCCTTGACCTCTGGGACTTTTCTTGGGCTTGGGATTGTGTTTTCCTTACTGGAAGCTGAAAGTGGTGGCTGCAGGGCAGGTTGGACTCCAAAACTCAGGTAGCTGCAGCTCTCAGAGGTCTCACAGCTTCTTGCTTGAGCTTTAACCAGTGTGAAGTCTTTTAAGATCCAGCTGGATGAGGTCTTGTTGGGGTTCAGTTGGACGCAACACTGTCTAGACCATGGGATTCCCAAGAAGACTTGGGCCAGATTGTCCTTGAGGTCACTTCCAACCTGGGATGCTGTGGTCTCTTCTCCCAAGGAACAAGCGACAGGACCTGAGGAAGTGGTCTAAGGCTGCCCCAGGGGAAGCTGAGGTTGGCCCTGAGGAGAAACTTCTTCCTGGAAAGGGCCCTCAGGCCATGGCAGAGGCCGCCCAGGGTGGGGTAGAGTCACCATCCCTGGCTGGGTTTCCCAGTTGTGGAGATGTGGAGCTCGGGGCCAGGGTTTGGGTTGGGATGGGACAGCTGGTTCAGGACTCGATGGGTTTGAAGGGTTTTTCAACCTGAACCATCCTGTGATTCTGTGATCCAACTGGACAAGCTCTTGTTAGGATTCATCCGGACATGAAGCTGTCTAGACTGGGGGTTTTCTGAGAAAGATCGGTCCAGATGATCCTTGAGCTCCCTTCCAACCTGGAGCTTGGTGATTTGAAGTTGTCTGTTACCTTCAGAGCTGTTTGAGCAGGAGCTGGCTGGAACCAGATCGCTGTTCTTATCCCATCTCAGTCCCGTGGTGCTGTTGATCACCTCATGCCCTTCAGCAGACATTTAAACTGGTGCTTTGGTCTGGGTAAGCAGGGTCTGGTTTTCTCCTGTCTGAACCTCTTGCTGAGGTGGTCACAGTCCATGTCTAAGCAACTGGAACTCCACATCCTTTCTTCTACTGCTTGATGTGCAATGCCAGAAGATAGGTGAACCATCAACACCAGACTTGAGCCTTGATCCATCTCCATCTCTGTGTTCTCTTGTGGTTCCTCTCAGCAGTTCAAATAAACCTGGCTTGTGGAAGGGTTTAAGACCTTGAAGTCTGCTGCTCTGTCAAGCAGCTCCAGTCCTTGAGCTGTCAAGGACTCAGCTCAAGCAGCTGTGTCCTTCTGGAACTGAGGAGCCCAGACCTGGCCAACAATATTCCAGATGTGGCCTCACCAGGGCAGAGTAGAGGGGAAGGAGAAAGTCTCCATCTCCAGCCATCCCCTTTCTAGTCCACCCCAGGATGCCATTGGTTTTCTTGGCCACCAGAGCACACTGCTGGCTCATAGTCATCCTGCTGGCCACCAGGACCCCCAGGTCCCTTTCTCCAACAGGTCAGTCCCCAACCTGTACTGGTCCCTGGGGTTGTTCTTGCCCAGATGCCAGACTCTCCACTGCCCTTGTTATATTTCCCTCAGTTCCCCCCTGCCCAGCTCTCCAGCCTGTCTAGGTCTCACTGAAGGGCAGCACAGCCCTCTGGTGTGTCAGTCACTCCTCCCAGCTTTGTGCCATCAGCAAACCTGCTGACAATCAAGAACCCCCATTCTTCATCTTGTGTTGCTCATGGTCGTCCACAACAATTGGCTGTGGTGAGATGAGTTGATAAAAAGTCAAAGCAAGATGGAAAATGCCACAAAACAGTGATGTTGCTGGGAAATGATGGTTGGTTCCTTCTCTCCCAGTACATCTGGCCAATCTGTACCTCACCCTGGCCACAGTTAAAGAGCAGAAATGATGATTCAGCCCAAAACTGGTGGTGGGTTCTTAGCGTGAAGCTGGAGCACACCATTGGGTTTTGGCTCCTGATTTCACTCCTTTTTTGTTTGCACAGATCCAGTTTGCTGACCAAAAGCAGGAATTCAACAAGCGCCCGACGAAGATTGGCCGCCGTTCACTCTCCCGCTCCATCTCGCAGTCATCTACAGACAGCTACAGCTCAGGTGAGACCCAGCTCTCCTCATCCTCTCCCTCTCCTTCTCCCTTTCCTGTCCTCTTCTCTCATACAATCGTACAATCATAGAATCCTCATGGCTGGAAAGGACTTCCAGGATCATCAAGTCCAGCCCTCATCCCAACAGCTCCCTAACCCCTAGATCACAGCCTCAAGTGCTCTAGCTACTCTTGTTTGAAGCCCCTCCAGGGATGGGGACTCCACCGCCTCCCTGGGCAGCCTGTTCCAGAGCCCAACCACTCTCTTAGGAGAGAACATCTTCCTGACATCCAATCTAAACCTCCCCTGACACAACTTGAGGCCATTTCCCTTTGTCTCCTCCCTCTCCTCTCCATCTCTTCTCCCTCTCCCTCTCCTCATGGTTTGGATTGGAAGGGACCTTAAGGACCATCTCATTCCTTGTGGACACCTTCCACTAGGCCAGGTGGAATAAATCTAGGTAGGTTTGGACTCACCCTCTGCACATGAAATTGGAGTCTTTGGAAGAGCCACAGTGAAAGGGGCTAGCAGTGACCTTGGGATAGTTGGGTTCAGGGTTGGACTTGATGGTCTTAAAGATCTTTCCCAACCTCAGTGATTCTCTGACCTATCAAGACCACAAAGGTGTCTTTCTATGGTTT
>VZRI01010240.1:15911-26932 GCA_013397515.1 Upupa epops | reverse complement strand
CAACTTGAGGCCATTTCCCTTTGTCTCCTCCCTCTCCTCTCCATCTCTTCTCCCTCTCCCTCTCTCATGGTTTGGATTGGAAGGGTCCTTAAGGACCATCACATTCCTTGTGGACACCTTCCACTAGGCCAGGTGGAATAAATCTAGGTAGGTTTGGACTCACCCTCTGCACATGAAATTGGAGTCTTTGGAAGAGCCACAGTGAAAGGGGCTAGCAGTGACCTTGGGATAGTTGGGTTCAGGGTTGGACTTGATGGTCTTAAAGATCTTTCCCAACCTCAGTGATTCTATGTCCTCTGAAGACCACAGAGGTGTCTTTCTATGGTTTTCCTGCTGCAATTTGTGAAGTTAAAACTTTCAGTGGTGGGTGGATTTGGGTTATTTGGCCTCTTCCAAAGCCCCAGGGATGAAGATTGGATCTGGAAATCGGATTGTCTGGACTATATTTGGTGATTGCACAGCCAGAAACCTTCAGCCTCTGATCCTACCACCAGCATCAGCCCCCTTTCCCTGAAAAATGGCACATGGTCCTGTGTAGGTGCTTGAGGTGCTTTGTTTCCCAGGGCAGTGGTGGAGTCCCCGTCCCTGGAGGTGTTGAAGGACAACCTGCCTGTGGCTCTTAGTGCCCTGGCCTGGCCGATGGGGTGATCTTAGGTCACAGGCTGGGCTGGATGAGCTCAGAGGCCTTTTCCAGCTTCAATAATTCTGGGATCCTGTGATTCTGCCTACAACCCTCTCATGCTTTTCATTAACCCATGTTGAGAAAAGCCTGGAAAAGTTGTAGTTGTCTGGTCCTCTGCTCCTGGTAGAAGCTGGTGCTCATCTGCACAAGATGCAGCTCCCTGCTTAAGGACAACCAGTGTGTCCCATTGTCCCTGCAGTGGCTGTGTTGGAAAGCAAAGGTCTTTTAGGAGAAATCAAGGAGTGTGTGTGAGCCACATCCTTTCCAGAGAGGCATCCACCCAGGCTCCTCTGTATGTTGGGACCCACCTGCACTTCTTTCCCTCCTAATGAAGCAGTGAAGGCAGGAGACTTCTGTTCCCAGGACAGCTGCAGGGTGGGTGGATAAATCCCATTAGAACCTCTGGGCATCTGATGGGAGCAGCACCGTCTGAGCAGCACGTTTGGCCCTGCTGGGATGGGATGAGGCTGGAGGTGAACCAGCAGAAGGGAGATGAGAATGGAGGGGAGAAATCACTGACTTGTTGAGGTTGGAAGAGACTTTTAAGATCTTCACCCGGTCCCCCCAGCACCGCCACATCCCCACTAACCTCTTTCCCTCACCACATAGTTTTGCAACCCCTCCAGGGATGGGGACTCCTCCTCTACCCTGGACAGCCTGGGTCAGGCCTGGAGAACCCTTGTGGGGCAGAATTTGCTCCTCAAGGACAACCTCATCATCCTCTGGTTCTTCTGGTCCTAGGGAGGGAGACTGACCCCCCCACCTGGCTCCATCCTCCTGAACCACAGGGAGTTGTGGAGAGCAACAAGGTCTCCCCTGAGCCTCCTTTTCTCCAGTTCAACCCCCCCAGTTCCTTCAGTTGCTCCTCAGACCTCTGGTGCTCCAGCCCCTTCCCCAGCTCCGTTGCCCTCTCTGGACAAGCAAGAGATGCGTGGAGGTCCCATGTTTTGGAGATGGTGCTCAGTAGGCAAGAAGTGAATAAAACTAAGTGACTCCTCCCTGGAATGTGGTTAGTGTGAAGTCATCCCAACATCATGGGAAGGTGCCAGTGCTGTTCTGGTGATGCCCAAGAGGAGTTGGGTACGTAATCCCTACAAACAGCCAGTGGTTTCCTGCTCTTCCTGCCCATCCAAACTGGATTGATCAAAGGAGAATGTCAACCCCAGTTAGGAAGGTTTCATTAACCAACTAGTGGGTGATTTGAGGTTGTATCTAGGAGGTCATCTATCCCAGTTCGATAGTTCCGGGTAAGCAGAACCATTTTGGTGTTTGCTTTGCATTCTACAGGAGATCAAGGGTAGAATCACAGAATCAGTTTGGTTGGAGGAGACCTGTGAGGTCATTGAGCCCAACCCTGACCCCATCTGTCCCATCCCACCCCAAAACCCTGGCCCTGAGCTCCGTATCTTCCTGACTCGGAAACCCAGCCTGGGATGGCAGTTCAACCCCCTCCCTGGGCAGCCTCTGCCAAGGGCTGTGGGTCCTTTCCAAGAAGAAGTTTCTCCACAGGGCCAACCTCAGCTTCCCCTGGGGCAGCTTGAGGCTGTTTCCTCTGGTCCAGCTGCTTGTTCCTTGGGAGAAGAGACCAACCCCCAGCTCTCTCCACCCTCCTGAAGTTCAGGCAGTTGCAGACAGTGTGAAAGTGTCCAGACTAACCTGCCCTACCTGACGATCTCAATTTCATTACCATTCTGCCATATTCTAGAGATATTTATCCCAAAAAACCTCACCTCCTTATGAAACTCTTGGGTTTTTTTTCTGGTAGCAAAAAGAATTCCTTTCAGCTCCCAGAACCAACCTCAATGCTTTTACTGCAGCCCCTGCGTGGATTAGTTGCCTTCAAGGAAATAATCCTCCCTGAACTAATTAATTCTTCCTTCTGCAGTCCTCAATATCCAAGAGCTCTCCATTATACAAGATGCTCTTTTGTTCTTCAGCCCAACTCCTCGTTCTCCATGAGCTGCCGTGGGATAGTTGATCCCAAGTTCAGATCTTTCTTACTGTCAGCATCTTGTTTGCAGGGTCAGACTTGCCTTTCGCACCCTGCTGAGGATGGAGTGGTTGTGGAGAAATCTCAGCAATGCCTAATTCTCCTCTCTAAGCAGATCAGGAGCCCGGCGGCTCCCAGGGAGCCTGGCACTCCCACAGCAGCAGCACTGAGCTCTTTCTCCTTGGGATGGGTCAGGAACCAGAAGTAATCGGCTTGTTGGATGCTGGGGGAAGGGGTGAAGCCCTTGAGTTGGGGTTTTCTGTGTGAAAATGTCAATGGAGCCATTGAGATGGTGAAGGGGCACTTGGGATCAGTCTTCACTTGAGGCTTGGATGCTTCTGGAAGGCTGCAGCTCACTCGGAGCACTGATGGGTGCTGGTAGGACCATGGGTTCAGCCATGCCAGTGGTTGCCTCTTGCTCTTATCTATAAGAACCTCTCAGCCGTAGAATCACAGACTAGTTTGGGTTGAATCAGACTCATAGAATGTGTTGGGTTGAAAGGAATCTCCAGAGGTCATCAGTCCAACACCCCTACAGCAAGCAGGGCCATCACTCTCCAGAACAGATTCCCCAGAGCCCCATCCAGCCTGACCTTGAATGGTCCCAGATGACCTGCAAAGCCCAAGGAGCTTTGCAAGCCCAAGGAAGCTCTGTAAAGCCCAAGGATCTGAAGCCGTGGGGGACATGGGCAGTGCTGAAGCTGATGAACTAATGATAGAACAAGAGAAAATGACCTCCAGCTGCACCAGGAGAGGTTGGGGTTGGTCATCAGGAGAAGCCTCTTCCATGACAGAGTGGTCAGGGGTTGGAACAGGCTGCCCAGGGAGGCCATGAGGTTGCTGTCCCTGAAGGGGTTCAAACAATGAGTAGATGTAGCCCTGGGGAACAGGGTTTAGTGGGCAGGGTGGGTTTGGTGGTTGAACTGGATGATCTTGGAGGTCTCTTCCAATCTTCATGATTCCATGATTCCTTAGTGAGGTCTTGAAGTAGAGGGAGGTGATGGTGAAGAAGTCAAAGTTGACGGTGGGGAATCATTCATTGTAGGGAGAGAAGGGGATATCCCAGCGGATGATGGCAGGAGCTGCCGTGTCCAGTATGGACAAACCCATCCCTGAACCTTGCCCCCTTTGCCTGCAGCTTTAGAAACTAATTTGTTGTATCTCTCTCCTCCTTTTCTTCCTCCAGCTGCCTCCTACACAGACAGCTCTGAGGACGAGACCTCCCCACGTGACAAGCAGCAGAAAAACTCCAAAGGCAGCAGTGACTTCTGCGTGAAAAACATCAAACAGGCGGAATTTGGCCGCCGGGAGATCGAAATTGCTGAGCAAGGTAAAGGGGGCTCCTTCCTCCTCCAGCTCCTCTTTGGCCAAGGCTGCTCCTGTGGGGTTTTTCCTTCCCTCAAAGCCTGTTCTTGTGAGGATCAGTCTGTTGGTGATTCCCTGACACCAATCCTGTTAGAGGTGTGAGAACTTTTGTGGGATTTAGTGGGATAAGGCTCATTCCTCCTTCAGCTCCACCTTGTCCAGGGTTGGTTTTGTGGGTTTTTCCTTCCCTCGGTCCCTCTTCTTGTGAGGTTCAATGGATTGGTGATTGCTGACACCAATCCTGTTAGAGGTGGCAGAACTTCTATGGGATTAACAGAACTGGGCTCATTTTAGTGGGATTTTTCCTTCCCCCAAACCCTCTTCTTGTGCAGTTCAGTGGGTTGGTGATTCCCTGACACCTGTTAGAGATGGGAGAACGTCTGTGAGATTTAGTGGGATGGAGAGGAATTCTGGGGTTATGCCATGTCCCTCCACCCATGCAACTGCTCTGTGGTCAACCGTGTGTTCTTAAAATCAGCAGAAAAGATGAAACCAACCCCTCAAATCAATTTGAGATTTAGGGTTTAGTCTCCAGAATTCCATAGCAAAGTGTTGTCATGGTTGGAGGGGCATCAGAGCCACTGATGGAGCAGCAGGACCCAAGTCCTCCAGAGCCCGAAGCAGCTTCTCCTGCAGCCTCACCTAAATATTAGGAAGAAAAAACGACCTCAGAGGTTTCTCGAGTTCATTTCAGCTGGGCCATGACCCTGTGCTCAAGGCTTTAGGAAGCCTTGGAAGCTTTCCCTGCTGTGTAATTTGATTTCACCTTTCAGAAATGCCTGCACTGATGGCTTTGAGGAAGAGAGCTCAAGGAGAGAAGCCGCTGGCTGGGGCCAAGATCGTGGGCTGCACACACATCACAGCACAGACTGCGGTAAGACCCCAGCGTGAGCCCACATGCAGCCTGCCTGCTGTTTGCTCTGTAAAATCAGCCAGTCCTGAATCTTCTTGCAGTCCCACACCAAAACCAAAAGGCTGGTCCATACTGTCACCTTGTGCTGAGGCTCTGCCTTGAGCACTGGGATCAGTGTTGGGCACCTCCGTCCAAGAAGGACATGGAGGGGCTGGAGCAGGCCCAAAGAAGGGCAACAACGTTGGGAAAGGGTCTGGAGAACGAATCTTGTGAGGAGTGGCTGAGGGTCTGGGGCTGGTTAGTGTGGAGAGAAGGAGGCTGAGGGGAGAGCTCACTGTCTGCAACTGCCTGAACTTCAGGAGGGTGGAGAGAGCTGGGGGTTGGTCTCTTCTCTCAAAGAACAAGCGACAGGACCAGAGGAAATGGCCTCAAGCTGCCCCATGGAGAAGTTGAGGTTGGTCCTGAGGAGAAACTTCTTCCTGGAAAGGGCCCTCAGGCCTTGGCAGAAGCTCTCAGAGAGGGCGTTGAATCTCCATCCCTGGCCAGATTTCCCAGTTGTAGAGATGTGGAGCTCAGGGCCAGGGTTTGGGGTGGGATGGGACAGCTGGGTTCAGGGTTGGACTTGATGAGCTTGAAGCTCTTTTCCAACCTGAACCATCCTGTGCTTCAAGGTGATGGGGTGGATGGATCCAGAAGGCACTGCTTGAGTAATGATCACTAAGGAATGAAGTGAGCGGTGTCGGGTGAGCAGAGTGAAGCTGTGGTTGGGAGTCAGAGCACTTAACAAGTCAAGAACCAGGGTTTCTCCTCCAGATGTGGGACAGGAGTGTTTCAGAGCAGGGAAATCTGCAGATTTGTGTGTTTATGGGACACAAAGTTCCTATCGACCCCCTCCATTAAACCAAAAAACACAAGTACAAGCCCGTTTCATTTTCCCTAATGACCCTGATTAACACCAGGTTCCCCCAGAACTGAATGAAAACCCCCCTCTCACCTTGCTCTTTCATTCCTCTTTCTAATAGGTTATTTTTTTGGGGTGTGTGTGTCAATTCAGGTCCTGATGGAGACTCTGGGTGCACTGGGTGCTCAGTGCCGATGGGCTGCCTGCAACATCTACTCGACTCTTAATGAAGTGGCCGCTGCCCTTGCTGAGAGCGGTAGGAAACTTCATCCTCTTTGTTCTTCTTGTGATTTTTTTACTGCTCCATTATCTTTTTGCTCCTTTACTGCTTCTTCTAGTGGTTTTACTCCTTGCTCTTGTCTTGCTAGAACAAACCTATAGGAGGTAAAGGGTGCAGGATGGATCCATCCGTTGGTCTGAATGGCTTTTTTGGGGTGGGTTGTTAAAGTCCTCGGTAGAGCTGATGGTGACCCATCTCATCTTAGTGAATCTGAAGATTATTTGGCTGAAAACCAGCAGAAAACTCTATTTAATGTCTATAATTTTGAGTCTTAATTTTAGCTAAAAGAGGTGAAAAAGAATCACAAAGTCAATCCCATTTGTGGGTCTGATTTTTTGAGGTGGGACGTAAAAGTCCTTGGTATAGCTGGTGGTGGCCCAGGAGGTCTTTAGGAATCTGAGGATAAAACCTCTAAATTTGGGTTCAATTCTATCAATTGGAGTCTTAATTTTGACTAAAAAGGGGTGAAAGATAGAATCTGGGGAGGGGGACAGAAGGCATCTGTGGAGGAGCCTTGAATCAAAACTTGTTCGAGCTGGGTGCAACCAGGGGAGACCTTGGAGACCCTGAAGAAGACAAACCCACCACTTTGCCTCTTGGTTGCCCTCTTGTCTGGAGGGTAAAGCTTTGTCCTGGGGAGAGGAAGGGGTGAGGAAAGGAAGAGATGACTCCTAGCTGCTGTGTATAGTGTGTCTTCACTGTGTATCCCCAGAGCTCCTTGTAGAGGGTAGAGGTTGAGAAGTCAGACTGCAACCAAGACCTCAGCGTATTGGGAATCCAGTTTGTCACAGGGAGAGCCGACACCACAGGACTTTGCTAAGGTTCTGTTAGCACCTGTCTCCTTCTTTGTGCCAGGGTTCCCTGTCTTTGCCTGGAAGGGAGAATCTGAAGACGACTTCTGGTGGTGCATCGACCGCTGTGTCAATGTGGAAGGATGGCAGCCCAACATGGTGAGATGGGGACCACTGGTTGAACTGGTTGAGGCGGGAGTTGAGCACTGTCTAGAGAAGAGAGGGAGGGTTTAGTGCTGATCTGTGCTTTCTGATGTCCCCAATATCAGAAGCACCTGGAACTGTTGGAGGGATGCCATGGGGAGGCCACAGAGATGATCCATGGGCTGAAGCCCCTTTGCTATGGGGACAGGCTGAGGGAGCTGGGGTTGTTCACCCAGGGAAGAGAAGACTCCAGAGAGACTTTAGAGCTGCCTTCCAATTCAGGAAGGGACCGCCAGGATGGCTGCAGAGGGACTTTTCCCAAGGGGATCCAGCAACAGGACAAGGGGAAATGGTTTGAAACTGAATGAGAGGAGGTTCAGACTAGATCTTGGGAAGAAGTTCTTCAGTGCAAGGGTAGAGACACTCTGAAATCGATTGCCTGGAGAGGCTGTGGCTGCCCCCTCCCTGGAGGTGTTCAAGGCCAGGTTGGATGAGGCCTTGGGCAACCAAGTCTGGTTGAGAGGCATCACTGCCCATGGCAGGGGGCAGATTACATGATCCCTGAGATCTCTTCCAACCTGAGCCTGTCTGGGATTCTGTGATTTAGACCTCACTTAGCAGCTAAACCTGGTACTAACCCAGGAAGCACCTTCAAAGTGCTTCACAATGAACTATGCTACTTGGGACTTAAGGTCAAGGGGAAGGTGGGTCAGGGGGCTTGTCCTCATGGACTTTGGTGGCCAGGCAAGGCTTGGTTTCACTGGTTTCTAAGTTAGGGGGTTTCTAAGTCCATCGGGTGCTCAATTTGCTTCCAGAGTAGCCAAAACCAACGTAGTTTAAACAAAAAAAAGGACTCAGGATGTTTTGAAAAGGGGTTTCCCCCGTTTTTCCACTCTCAATTAAACCAAGATCTTCAGTTGATGGGACGTTTTCTTACCTTGATGTCTCACCCATCTCTGTTTCTGGATAAACCCTCATTTTTAGGTTATTCCTGTCCTTTCTGCCAGTAGGATCCAAATCTCAGGCATCCCAGCTTCTTTATTCCACCTTTGTTTCTAGGGAAAAAAGAGAAGCCTGAAGTAGGTGAGTGAAATAATTAGGAACCATCAAACAAGCTGCTTACGTCAAACTTGTTGACGGGTGTTGAGCCCTGGAGCTTCTGATCTGAGCGAGATGAAAAGCCATCAAAGATGGAAGCTGGGCATGTGTTTGTGTTGGTTGTTGGCCCATTTTGGCTTGTTTGAGGTGGGGATTTGGTCTCTCACAGGCTACACGTGCTCTTTTCCTCACTGTCACCTCTGTAAAGAACCTCAAATGTCACCAAATCCACCCCCGAGCTATGAGTCTGAGTCTAGACACAGTCTTCTTGAGGAATCATCTCCCATCAGCAACGTTAGCCACTGAAGAAGTCAATGGGCTGCAAAATGCAGATTTGCTGGGATCTCTTCTGGTCTCTTGACTCTGCAACGAGTGTCCTGCCATTGGGGTGTTTCTGGATCACAGAAACCAGAACTGAGGAGCTCCAAACCCCTTGGATCTGATCTCTCCTAAAGATCTTCATGCTAGCAGGTCTATGGTGAGGGACAGGTGTGGAAAGGATCTTCTTCATTTGATTATTGCCAAAAAGAGGAGCTCTTGGACAAAGAAACAAGGTGAAAATTGCCTCTCTAGTCCACTCAGTCTCAACGTGGAAGTGAGATGGACCTGGTCTGCTCCATGTGCTGGTAGCAGCTTTGCAGAGCATCTGTCACAGCTTTGGTGAAACTGAGAGTTTCTTGAGTCAAGGAGATGCATCCCAGCTTGTAGGATTGAGCCTGACCTGCTCCTGGCAGTCCTTGATCTTGGTATAAACCTAAATCAAAGCTCTTTTCACTGAGTGCAGACTGGTTTGGGTTGGAAGGGACTTTAAAGGTCACCTAGTCCAACCCCCCTGCAGTGAGCAAGGACATCTGCAAGCAGAACAGGTTGCTCAGAGCCCCAGGATGAGAGGAAACTGCATCAAGTTGCCCCAGGGGAGGCTGAAATTGGCCCTGAGGACCAATTTCTGCCCCACAAGGGATCTCCATGCCTGGCCCAGGCTGCCTAGGGCAGGGAGTCCCCATCCCTGGAGGGAATTGCAAAGCCCTGGAGCTGTGAGATGAGGGACAGGGGTTAGTGAGGCCCTGGCAGTGCTGCGGGAAGGGTTGGACTCGAGGAGCTTAAAGGTCTTTTCCAGCCAAACTCATTGTGTGAGTCTGTTCTCTGACCTTGAACCTGCAGAGCACAAAATAATCCCTTTGTTCTTATTCAGAGCACAAATGTCCAGCTTGTCCTCACTGACCCAAGACAGAAGCAGCAAGGAAATGTCTCTCCATCTCCAGCCTTCTACATCTTTATGTTCAGTCTCTGTGTTCTACTTCAGAGAATCCAAAAGGGGTCAAAGCAGTTCAGAGCTCCCTCTATCCCTGAATCCCAGAACTCAAAGGAAGAGACCTTTGAGATCATCAAGTCCAACCTTTGCCCCAGCACTGCCAGGTCCCCACTAACCCAGCTGCAGTTTGGAAAGGAGGCAGGGTGAGATGTTTGGTGGCATTGGGGTTTAAAGAGGTTGCAGTGGGGTCCCATCTCCAGACAGGGAGTGGTGGGATGGCAACACCATTCTCTGCTCCAGGATGGAAGATCCCAAAATCAGAGAGAGGTTGCAACCCACCTCCAGGAGTATTGGTTTGTGTCTGGGGCTTCTTTTGGTGGCCACCAAGCAGTGGCATCAAGAGGCAGAGCAGAGCTGATGTATGGAACATCTGTTTTTCTCCACCTTTCACATCAAATAAAGGCTTTTTCCTCCCCAAAAAAACCCCCAAAAATAAATGTGCTGGGAAGAATTTGAACCAAGGCTGAGGAAGCTGCAGAAACGGGGGGGGTGAACCAACCATTGGCCAGGTGGGGCTGCTACACAAAGGTGACCTTCCATGGCAAAGTAGTTCCACGTTGTCTGTCTGTTGTCTGTCCATCCTGTGTGTGTCTCCCTCTCCTTCTCCTGTGGTCTGGGGGGGGTTTTTTACCTCCTGGAAAAGAGGAAACTGCCAACCCCCAGAATTCTCTCTTAGAGAGAGGATTAGGTGCCCCATTAAATGAGGATTAGTGAAATGAAGAGGCTAAATTCTTACCTCCAGGAGAGAAAGCTTCTCAGCTCACTTAACCCTTACCTGCCTCCCAACAGGAAGGTGACCCTGGAGCTTCCCAGGCTCCACGGAGGAGAAGGGTGAAGGGTGTTGCAGCTTTCCAGATGTTCCTGAAGGAGCATCTGCAACCCACAGCCTCCAGTGGAGAATCCTGCCATTTAGGATTGTGACCCAAGTAACTCTACCTGTGGATGTCATTGTGGTGGCTCCATGAAGCCAGCAGTTCCTGTCACGACGAAGCTCAGGAGCATCTTCTTTGTGCCACAGGAGCGTGGTGGGAGTGTTGATCTTTCTAGGTGGCTGCAGATGATGGAAGAGGGTCTCTGCTGAGCCTCACAACTGGCCAACGAGCAGAGATGCTTCTGCCCAGGGTTGACATCTGCATCTTGAGACACCTGAAGACCACAGCAGCCGATGGAATAAGGGTGGGCTTGGTGGACAGAAGTCTTGAACTTTGGTGTAGGGAACATGAAAGAGGAAGGTGAAGATAGCAAACAACATTGTGAGGAAGAGGAGGATGATGCTGGTGATGTAGGCAGAAGTCTCTGACATGGGAGTAGAGAACATGCTAAGAAGGGGATGATGATGCAGTCAGAAGTCTGATGGTGCAGGCAACACTCCAAGAGGATGATGATGATGCAGTCAGAGGTCTTTGCCATTGGTGTGGGGAACACACCAAGAAGAGGATGATGGAACCAACCTAGCTGAGACAGGCCCTGAGCACCTGCTGCTCAGTGAAACCTGCTCCCTGCTTTTGTAGGGCCTGAGTCTAAGGGAGTCATCCCACTTCCCACCTCACCAGGGCCACCAGAGACCATCTGGGTGCAGATAATCTTCTCTGGGCTTTTTTTCTT
>VZRI01010239.1:8180-22185 GCA_013397515.1 Upupa epops | reverse complement strand
GGTAAGGGTTCTCTTTTCTCTATATCCTTATTAGACTGGCTGTCTTCCAGTAGGGGCCCATATCTATTACTCAGTGGCAACTGTGTAGGTGAAGCAGGCAAGGGTGGTGCTTGCCTTCTGCCACAACTCTTCACTAGGCTCCACTCACCCCTTCTACTTGGGCTTCTATCCTCCCTCTGAGAGGTGCAGGATACTTGGTCCTCTTGTTTCTAGCTCTTATTTGGCTGTTGTACAGACTGACTCCACTGGTCTACCTCTGTTTTAGCCTCTCCAGTTCTCCTAGGCCTTTCTACTTCTGCCTGCAGCTTTGCATCCTCATCTTGCAGCTGTGCCACTGGGTTAAGCAGACAATCTACCTACTTTCACCGTACACAGCCAGGAAAACTCGAGAGAGTGTTACATTCCAGGCAGCCTGTCACCTGCACAGCCTCATCTTGTTTGGGGACTTCTGAGTTCTCACATCCATATGCAGTGGTGACAGTAGCCTGGTTTTCCTCTGCTGCTGCGTTGTTTTCACGATGGGGTTTTTGGGGATTTTTTTGCCCCCCGGTGGCTGTCGGTCAGCATTAAGGTCTTTGTTCTCTCACTGCCGTGCACGGTCTGAGCACAACTTCTGGTTTTGCCTCCTTTGAAGAGGTCTGGGTCTGCACCATCTGCAGTGTTTGCACGGCTAATGCCACAAAGGTACCAAAACCTCAGCTACAGCCTCCCAACTTGCCCGAGTTTTCCCTTTCAAGGAATCCCCCAGATCACCCAGAAACCTCAATAAAACAGTGTTCTGGGTTCTTCTCTCTCGCTGCCACATGCAGTCTGACATTGGGTCCTGATGTGATACACCCATAAGTGCTAAGGGAGATGGTGCAAGTCATTGCTAGGCTACTCTTTATCATCTTTGCTAAGTCATGAGGAACAGGATAGGTGCCTGGGGACTGGAGGATAGCAAATGTCACTCCAATCTTGAAAAAGGGCAAGAAGGAGGACCTGGGTAACTATACACCAGTCAGCCTCACCTCCATCCTTGTAAAGTTGATGGAACAGCTCATCCTTGGTGCTGTCTCAAGGCAGATCAAGAACAACAGGATCATTAGGGGCAGTCAGGACAGCATTTAGTAAAGCATTGGACACAGTGTCCCACAGCATCCTCACAGCCAAACTGAGGAAGTGTGATCTGAACAATCAGACAGTGAGGTGGATTATGAACTGGCTGTAGGATAGATGCCAGAGAGTAGTGGTCGGTGGCATAGAGTCCAGTTGGAAGCCTGGATCTAGTGGAGTCCCCCAGGGACAGTACTGGGACCTATACTATTCAATCTATTCATCAATGACCTGGATGAGGGATTAGAGTTCACTGTCAGCAAGTTTGCTGATGATATAAAGCTGGGAGGAGTGGCTGACATCCCGAGGGCTGGGCTGCCATTCAGAGGGACCTAACAGGCTGGAGAGCTGGGCAGGGAGGAAGTGAATAAAATTAAACAAGGGCAGTGTAGGGTCTGGCAAGAACAACCCCAAGGACCAGAATAGGGTGGGGACTGAACTGCTGGAGATCAGCTTAGGAGAAAGGGCCCTGGGGGTCCTAGTGGCCAGCTGTATGTGCCCTTGTGGCCAAGAAGGCCAATGGCATCCTGGGGTGGAGTAGGAGGGGGGTGTTTAGTACATAGAGAGAGGTTCTCCTCCCCCTGTATTCTGCCCTGTTGAGACCACATCTGGAATATTGTGTCAAGTTCTGGGCCCCTCAGTTCAAAAAGGACACAGAGCTGCTTGAGAGAGTCCAGCACAGAGCCACAAAGATGATGAAGGCAGTGATGCATCTCTCTGATGAGGAAAGGCTGAAGGAAGGAGCTGGGTCTCTTTAGCTTAGAGAAAAGGAGACTGAGGGGTGACCTCATGAATGTTTACAAATATGTAAAAGGTGAGAGTCAGGAGAAAGAAGGCTGGTTTTGCTTAGTGTCTTCCAATGATAGGACAAGAGCCAATGAGTGTAAACTGGAACACAGGAGGTTGCACATAAATGCGAGAACGACTTCAAGGTGAGGGTGACAGCACTGGAACAAGCTGCCCGGAGCGTGTGTGGAGTCTCCTTCTCTGGAGGCATTTAAAACCTGCTTGGACTGTTCCTGTGTGACTGGATCTAGGGAATCCTTCTCTGACAGGGGGACTGCACTAGATGATCTGTCAAGGTCCCTTCCAATTCCTAACATTCCGTGATTCTGTAATTCTGTGGTTCAGGTCCACTTCCAAGGACAGGAATGAGCTGGTACAATTTTTCTGTTTCTGAGCCCTCAGCGAAAGAAGGGAGGGCTGCAGGTTCATCCCCACAGAAAGAGGTTTGCAGATATGGAGAACTGTTCACCTGTTCAGCCTCTCTGCTCCTGTGCAAAAGAGGGCTGTGGCTACCGCTGCAGCAGAGCTACAGCTAAGCTGAGACTTCTTTTGGTTTCCACCCTTCGGTGGCAGGGGGTTGAGCACTATTGCTCGCCCCACCATCACTCCTTGGGGGTGTGGGGGGGAGCCCTCTCTCTCCTAGAGGAGTTCTCTTTCTGTCAAGATGAGTCACAGCAGAAAGGCCAAGAGGGGGAAGAGACAACAAAGAAGAAGGAAAAAGGAGGAAGTACCTTCCCTTTATGGACTCTGTCCACCAATCACGTGTAGAGTCTACACACTGACGCAAGAGGTCTGCTAGGAAAGCTATCTCCAGCTTCAAAATAAAATGCTTCTTTGGCATAAAAGCACCACAACGAATATTTGAAAATTTGGTAATTTTCAAACCAAAACATCTTTGTCAGCAACATGGATAGTGGCAGAGAGTGCTCCCTCAGCAAGTTTGCCAATGACACCAAGTTGTGTAGGATGTTTGCCACACTGGAGGGAGGGAGGTCATCCAGAGGGACCTTGACAGGCAGGAGAACTGGGCCTGTGGAAAGTACAGGAGGTATAACAAGTCCGAAAGCGGGGTCCTAGATCTGGGTTGGGGCAGTCCCAAGCACAAATCCATGCTGGGTACTGAATGGATTGAGAACAGCCGAGACAAGAAGGACTTGGGTTTGTTGGTGGATGAGAAACTCAACATGAGACAGCAATGTCTGAGGGCAGGCCAGAAGGCCAACTCCTTTTTTAGGCTGGTTCAAAACAAGTATCTGCAGAAGGTCATGGGAGGTGACTCTCTGCCTCTACTCTGCTCTTGGGAGACCTCACCTGGAGTGCTGTGTCCAGCTCTGAAGACCCCATCAAAAGGACATGGAGCTGTTGGAGCAGGTCCAGAGGAGGTCATGGGGATGATCAGAGGACTGGAGACCCTCTGCTGTGAGGACAGGCTGAGGGAGTTGGGGTTGTTGAGATTTGAGAAGAGAAGGTTCTGGGGGATCTTACAGCAGCCTTCCAGTACCTGAAGAGGACTTATGAGAGAGCTGGAGAAGGGCTTCGTATTAGAACATCTAGTAAGAGGACAAGAGGGAATGGCTTCAAGCAAAATGAGGGCAGATTTAGATTAGACCTTATAAAGAAATTCCTTCCTGTGAGGGTGGTGAGACACTGGAACAGGTTGTCCAGGGAGGTTGTGACTGCTCCATCACTGAAGTGTTCAAGACCAGGTTAGCTGGGGCTTTGAGCCATCAGGTTCTAGTGAGAGTTGTCCCTGTCCCTGGGAAGGGGACTTGAAAATAGATTATCTTAAAGACCCTTCCAGCCTAAACCAGTACATATTTCTATGATTCTATGACCTCCTGGAATTGGTTTCTCTATGGTCCATGAAGTACTGTGAGCAGTGCAGTTGGTTCTTGTCATTGACTCCAGGTTTGCTCAGTGAGGTCTGTCTTCTGAGAAGGTTGGGGTTCTGCCTTTTCCTGGTTCTATTGGTTTCCCAGTTGACAGCTGCCGCCCTGAAACAATGGACCAGGGAGAAGCCACAGGATGGTGCTGACCGTCAGCCACTTTCACATCCAATCACAGAACTGTAGAGTCATTTAGGTTGGGCAAGACCCTTCAGATCATCCCATGCAGTGAGGTGAGGGAAAACTTCCTGCAATTTGGTGACTGGAGAGAAAAAATTCACAGATAAGAGATAACAAACAGAAAGCCCTGAAAAGCAGGGTCAGTCCAACATGTGGTGCTCATGACCTGCCTTCCTGGCCTTTGATGGGGATTCCCCAGAATCGGGTGTGGGCTGGGGTTGTAGGCAGGTACACAGGGCTCTGAAATCTCCTGTGAATGGGGATAACTCAGTCCATGGGACAGGAAACCATCAGTCATCCCTGACAAGGGCAGAGAACCAAGGGCTCCCAGCTTTTTCTCCACATTCCTGTCCTGTCTCCATCCCAAAATCCACTAGAGTGTTGCATTTTTTCTAAGCCCTGGTGAACCAAAGGCTGGCAACACCTTCTTGTGTCTTTCTGCTGGGATGCTGCAGGGGATCCTCCTTTGGAAAGACACTCCCAGTCATCTGGGCTCCCAGCCTTCCCGTCAGCCAGTCAGTTTCTCACAGCGGTGCTGCCAGAGAGAACCCAGTCACTGGGCCACTGGCAAAGGAGGGGTATCGTGGATGTGGGGGCACACAGGCAGAGTAAAGCTTTGCTGAAAGGCTTTATTGATCATGAGAGGGAAAAGGCTTAGGGCTCCCAGGGGATCATGTGGGGTCATCCAGGAATTGTCATCTCCTCCTGCTGGAGGGAAACAGGACTGGGGTGTCATTTCCAGTTCCAATCCTGTAAGAGAGAGCCCAAACTGAGACAAGTTCCCCTTCTGCCCCACCCCCACCCCCCACCCCCAGTGGATCCACTGGGACATGAGATCACTTTCTCAGAAACCGGGGTAAATGAGAAGGGACTGGGAGCTCTCAGCATAACCAAATCTCAGCATAACCAAAACAGAATTTGTCTCTGTTGAGATTTTCATGGCACAGAGAGCCCCTTGGCCAGTGAGTCACTGCCCAGGATATCCCTAAATTTCTCAGAGTTCGACTGTCTGGGTGATCTTGGGCCTTTGTATGGTAGCAGAGCCCCTGACTGTCCTGCATGGTGACCTTTTGTCCCTGAAGAGCCCCAGTGAGTGCAAGGAAAGGCATGGGAGCAGCTCTGGACAGCTCACCCTGGACAAGGATCAGGGACAGTCCCCTCTGCTTCCTCTCACACAACCAATACCAGCCCAGTCCTGAGGACTCAGGGATCCCTTGAAGCCCAGGACCAATTGTGGGGCTGAAGACATCCTGGTGCTTCTCACCTAGACATCAGTAGATAGAACCAGGCGGTCCTTGTCCAGAAGCTCCTTCAGCTGCTCATTCACAGGATATTGGGGAGAAAGGGAGAGTTAGGGACACACTTGGAGGCACTGGGTTTTACTGGGAGGCAGGGGAAAGCAATGGGATTCTTAGGGAAGTTGCCTCCTGGGAGGAATGGGGTACATGAACGGTGCAGAAAGCAGTGGGGGTTCTGGGGAAAGGACCCATCTGGGTGCATATGTACTGGGGTGTTCTGGGTTGTAATGAGATGGACAGGAATGTAATGGGGGGGCCCTGGGAAAACACTGAGGTGCAAGGGTACTCTCTGGGGTTGTGGCAGGGTGCACTAGAGCCTGCTGTGTCACACAGGAATGTCATGATCATGGAGCCAGCAGAATTTGTTAGCGTTAGGGGTTATAGTTTTGTGACCCTAACCTACCTGAGGCACCTCCACTGGCCCAATTTTGAGTACCTTCATCTGTAGAGAGACCATGGGAGCTCACCAATCACTGGGACATCCCTGGTCCCAGCACAGGATAGGAGGACCAAAGTGCCCTCCAGTTCCCCAGCCTGGATGCCCTCAAAATCCAGCCCTCTACTTACCTCCAGGGCATCATCATCACTCTCATCCAAAAGTGCCTAGGAAAGGAGAACAGAGGGGCGGTCTGGATTGAATCCTGGTGTGGCTGTGGGTGGGGCACAGGTGTCCCCTGTCCCCTCTGGGCCATGGTTTCCCCCTGCTCTGCTTCCTCCCCTATTCCCATTCTTCACCGTTTTACCCTGGGGTGCCTGCTCCTGAAGGGACCGGAGGTAGGGGTAGAGAAAAAGGTAGTCTGGGGAATTCAGGGCCTTCAGTGAGAATGGGGCTGGTGATGGGATGGACCCAGAGTCAAAGCACTGACTCCAAGTGACTGCTCTGGGGTTGTTGAAGGAACAGGACTGCATGGGATAGAAGTGGAATAAAGTAAAGGAATTCAAGTGGCTATGGTGAAATCAAGTGAGGTGATTGGTGGGGTGTAGGAGGAAGAGGGCTGCAGAGGACCAAAATGAGGAGATTGGGAGAATGTTTGGGAGTGGGGGCTCAGTGAAAGGGATCTGAGGCCATGACCCCAATGGACAGGTTGCAAAAGGCAGAGTGGAAAGTCTGAAGAAAGGATAGGAAATGATAAGTGTGAGAGTGTGTGGGTACCCTAGCTAGGACACAAAGGAGATTCTGGCCTAAAAATATCTGACATGATCAAAAGGATGGGATGGGGAGGCTCAAAAGGAGGGAATGTGGGGGCACAAGCACAAGAAACTGGTACAAGCCCTCCCAGAAGGGGAGGATCCTCCCATGGAGTGGACTGGTCCAAACATTCACTGGACAACTGCATGGGGTGGTGGAGGGAACAGATGCAGTTGAGGGAGGAACAGTGAGTTGTTCCCTGCTTGGAAAAGGGGTGGTCAAGTTAAGAGCTTCCATGTTCCCTACTGAAATTTCATTGTGCTGGAGAGCTGACGTACCACAGCCAAGACCCATCTCCAGGCTAGAACTTCTCCCTGTGGCATTGGGGACTCACCTGAGCATCTGCTGGGGTGCACAGCAGCATAGTGAAGAGCAGGGCCAAGCTGAGCACTGCAAACTTCATCTTCATCTGCAGTGTGGTGAGTCCTGGGTGAAGCTGGAGAAGGTGAGGGGCAGATTTATCCCTCCCCAGACTCCTTGACCCCACCCCAACAGCCCTCGGGTAAAGTCAGGCTTGGCACAGACACCAGCCCTGGCAACAAGCCCAGCTCTGAATAGTCACCCCTGCCACCAGCAGAGATCCAGGTATCTTCCCCAGTGTCACCAGTCCAGTGTCACTTAAACCGTTCTCCAACAGCCCCTCAATGGCAGATCACTCCATCTGGGACTCACACAGACATGACACCAGCTTCCAACCAAGGTTCTCCAAGAGTCATCTCTGACCCCTCTTGGGGCACCAAGGACACCAGAATTAGAAAACACAGAGAGGTGAGAGAACAACTCAGTCATGGGCAATGAGGATAAAAGGGTGACTGGAATCTTCAGCCACTGGAATCAGTGGGGAACACTGGTGATTGCTAGACACCAGGAAACAAAGGTTCAGCTTGGGAGTTAGTTCTGGGGTGGCAACAGTGGCCAGTTTCAATCCAATCCATTTCCAATGCACTCCTAGCCCGAAACTGGTCCAGTTCATATCTATGGTCTCCCCAGAGCAGAGAATAGAAACCCTCATTCTGACACTTCCTGGGGCCACTGTGTCCTCCCACACAACCTGAATCCCATTCTGCATAGTGGGACACTTAGTCCCAGTGACCCTCTCTTCAACAAGGTTCTGAGTCCAGGTCTATCCCCTCAAAGGTCTCAGCCACAGCTCACCAAAACCTCATGCCCTGAGGTTTGTTCTGGGTCCCTGCAATGCCCTTGAACTTGACCCAGGCCAGCATGTGCCTGAGCAGATGGCTGGCCCACCGACAGAGTGAAGTGTCTTTTGTTCTCAGGCAGCCACTCAGAGCTAATTGGAGGGAGAGAGCTCCCCTGGCAAGAGAAAGGGATTGGCAGCATCTCTGAATAATCCTGTTTGCCCAGACCTTGGCACAAGGAACCTGTTCATCCACAGGTCCTGGTGCACCATGTACACTTGGTTTTCCTTGCTCCTGCAAGGACAGGATGGATCTCAGAGCTGGGAGAAAACCCAGGGGAGCAATCTGAGAGTCAGGGTGCCCTTGACCTTTGGGAAAGCCTGGTAGCAGAGGAGTACTGCAGGTCTTAGAACACCCTGGGTGATGGAGATGCCTCTGCAGAGGCACCATATCCCATCGCCTTTCCCCTCTCCCTGACTTCACTGGGATCTTAACACAGCAGTGAGGAGGCAGTCTAGAAGGTTCGTAGAGTGTATTGAGGGCTGTTTTTTGTCGCAATTGGTCAGTGAGCCTATCAGGGGTGAGGCTTTTCTTGATTTCCTATTTGCAAATAGAGTAGACCTGGTGGGTGAATTGCTTGTATGGGAGGCAGTGATCATGAAATGATTAAATCTTCGATTAATAGTGGAACAAAAAGAGGGGTCAACAAAACATCCAAACTGGATTTCCTCAGGGCAGATTTCAGTTTATTCAAGGAATTGATTAGGAAAGTTCCTTGGGAGTCAGCCCTTTACAAAAAGGGGGTCTGGGAGAGCTGAGTATACTTCAGGAATGTATTATTGAAAGCACAAAACCAGGCAGTCCATGTGTGTCACAAGATGAGCCACAGGGGAAAAATACCAGCCTGGATGAGTACGGAAATTTTGAAATAACTAAGAGAGAAAAAGAGGATGTACCACCTCTGGAAAAAGGGTGAGGTTAATCGAGTCAAGTATTGAGGAACTGTCAGGTTGTGTAGAAGGAAAATCAGGGAGGCAAAAGCCCAACCTGAACTGAGGCTGGCCACTACTGTTAAGGATAATACGAAGAGCTTTTACAAATATATCAATGGAAAAAAGAGGGGTGGTAAAAAACTCCACTCCTTACTGGACATGGAGGGAAATTTAGTAACTAGAGCTGAGGATAAGGCAGAGGTACTTAATGTCTATTTTGCCTCTGTCTTCAACAACAGGGTAGACTGTCTTCAGGACGACTACTTATCTAAACTGGTAGATGGGGGTAAGGTACAGTGTAGTTCCCCTGTTATCCAAGAAGTATCCATGGGACCAGATGGGATTCACCCCAGAGTGATGAGAGAGCTGGCAGATGAGCTTGCTAAATTGCTCTCCATAATCTATCCGAAGTCGTGGGTCACAGGTGAGGTCCCAGATGACTGGAAGATTGTGAATGTGATCCCCATACACAAGAAGCGTCAGAAGGAAGATACAGGTAGCTGTAGACCTGTTAGCCTCACCTCAGTTCCAGGCAAAGTTATGAAACAGTTAGTGATGAGTGCTATCATGCAACAACTCTGTGACGGCCAAGAGATTAAGCCCAGTCAACATGGGTTTAGGTGGGGTAGGTCTTGCTTGACTAACCTGATCTCCTTTTATGATCAAGTAACTTGAGTGGTTGATAGACAAAGGCTATGGAAGTAGTGTACCTGGAATTCAGTAAAGCATTTGACACGGTTTCCCATGATATACTCCTGGCGAAGATGGCAGCAAGGGTCTTTGACAGGAATATTCTATACTGTGTCAGGAACTGGCTGGATGGATGAGCCCAGAGATGGTGGTAAATGGTGTTGCATCTAGTTGGAGATGTGTTACTAGTGGTGTCCCCCAAGGGTCGGTGTTAGGTCCGGTCCTGTTCAGCATCTTCATTGACTATACTGATGATGGGTTGGAGTCTATCATGAACAAATTTGCGGATGACATCAAGCTTGGAGTTCGTGTTGATCTTTTGGAGGGTAGGAGGGCCCTGCAGAGGGACTTGGACAGAATGGAGAGATGGGCAGACTCTAATAGGATGAGTTTTAACAAGTTTAAGTGTTGGGTTCTGCATTTTGGTTATAACAACCCCAGGCAGAACTATAGGCTGGGAATGGAGTGCTTGGAGAGTACTCAGGTAGAAAGAGACTTGGGGGTACTGGTGGACAGTAAACTTAGCATGAGTCAGCAATGTGCCCAGGCGGCCAAGAGGGCAAATGGAATCCTGGCCTGCATCAAGAATGGTGTGGCCAGCAGAACAAAGGAGGTTACCCTCCCCCTGTATTTGACACTGGTTAGACCTCACCTGGAGTATTGTGTTGCATTCTGGGCCCCTCAGTTTAGGAAGGATGTCGAGGTGCTGGAACGAGTCCAGAGAAAAGCAACTAGAATGGTAAAGGGCTTGGAAGGTAAGCCCTATGAGGAGAGGCTGATGGAGCTGGGTCTGTTTAGCCTGGAAAAAAGGAGGCTCAGCGGTGACCTTATCGTTGTCTATCTAAAAGATGGTTGTAGTCAGGCGGGTTCAGACCTGGACACTGGAGACAGGACAAGGGGTCACAGCCTTAAGCTCCATCGGGGGAGGTTTAGACTTGACATTAGGAAGAGGTTTTTCACTGAAAGAGTGATCCAGTTTTGGAACGGGCTGCCCATGGAGGTGGTTGGGTCACCGTCTCTGGAGGTGTTCAAGGTTAGTCTGGATGAAGTTCTGAGTGGCATGATCTAGATGTTAGATGTTAGTTTTACTTGGTTTAGTTTGATTTAGGTTGAACTGGAGATCTTTAAGATCTTTTCCAACCTCATCATTACTTTGATACTGTGATACTTTCCAGGGTGGTTTCCTTCACAACACTTCTTGAACAAACATCATCATCTTGGGGGCCCTGGGCAGCTTCTTCCGGCCAGTGTCACATAGGGGTACTGTAAGACTGTGCCCAAGTGGTTCAGCTCTGCTTCTGAGTGGGGAGAGCCCACAGGTGAAGCTGCTGGCCTGGCTCATAAAAGCCAAGCAAGAGCTTTTCCAGCCAACCAGTATTAATACACTCTCTGGCCAGTCATAAGCCCCATGGTTTTTTTCATGTTGCTGCTCTTTCATCATTATTATTATTAACACTATCAGTTTTAATATTATTATTATATGTTATTTCAATTATTAAGCTGTTCTTATCTCAACCAACAACCTTCTTTTTAGAACATCTCTCTTACACACCTCTGAGCCATGACAGCTCTCCCACTGAATCCATAGAACTGAGCTTTTCCTCAGGGGTCAGCACTGTGTTGTCAGAGTCCTTTGCTTCTCTTTGAGAGGGGCCTTGCTCTGCTCTCTCCATCACAAACACATATCTGTGCTGGCAAAAGACAGTGGTCTCCCCCACTGTCATTGGAGTCCAGCAGCAGGTTCAGTTATCCATGAGAAAGCAGAAGAGAAAGCACCAGGCAGTTGAAGGCAAGAATGATGGTCACTGTGGCATTCCTGACTCTGCATTCAGCCACAGTAGCTGGTCCCTTCTGCCTGTCCAATCTTAAGACCCTTCACATTTTAAGGCATGAGAAAGTGAGAATTTATCCCATTCAAAAGAATAGTCAATGTAATAATAGAAATAAGAAACACAGAGAAAACTCTTACAAAGACATGGGAAGACTCTCCTCTACAGCCCATGTTTTTCAGAGCTGTGAGTACAGATATTGAACTTTTCCATTAATGGTGGATCAGATCTGACATCCATTGTGAAGATCGTAGATGTCACAATCCAACCCTCATGTACCCACTGCCCTACAATTCCCAACCACAAACCCATCTCCTGGAACACTCTGGTTGCCCATTTATTGAACCCCTCCAGCAGCCCTGGTTCTCATGGGCAATATTAACTCTCCTGATATTTGCTGAAAGACATACTCAGCCATCCAACAATAACTCAGGAGGTTCCTCCAGTGCACTGGGGACAATTTCCAGATACAAATGGTGGAGGAGCCCACTGGGAGGGAAGCGTTGCTGGATCTTGTATTCACCAACAAGGAGGGTCTGGTTGAAGCAGTGAGGGTTGAGGGCAGCCTTGGTTGCGGTGACCATGAGATGGTAGAGTTCAGGGTCTCGTGTGGTAGGAACAAAACACTTAGCTTGACCAACTTGATAGCCTTTTATGAGGGCATAACCAGGTGGATAGATGATGGCAGAGCAGTGGATGTGGTCTACCTTGACCTCAGTAAGGCATTTGACACAGTCTCACATAGCATCCTTGTAGCCAAACTGTGGCAATGTGGACTGGATGATTGGATAGTGAGGTGGATTGTGAACTGGCTGCAGGATAGAAGCCAGAGAGTAGTGGTTAACAGGACAGAGTCTAGTTGGAGGCCTGTATCTAGTGGGGCCCTCNAGAGTCTTGCATCTGGGCAAGAACAACCCTAGGTACCAACCCCTAGGTTGGGGGCTGACCAGTTGCAGAGCAGTGTAGGAGAAATGGACCTGGGGGTCCTACTGGACAGCAGGATGACTATCAGCCAGTAATGTGCTCTTGTGGTCAAGAGGACCAACAGCATCCTCGGGGGATCAGAAGGGGGATGGTTAGCAGATTGAGAGAGATTCTTCTCCCCCTCTACTCTGAGCTAGTGAGACTGAATCTGGAGTACTGTGTCCAGTTCTAGGTCCCTCAGTTCAAGGACACATTGCTGATGGAGGGTGTCCAGTGTAGAGTAAGGAAGATGATAAAGGAAGTAGAACAGCTCCCATATGAGGAAAGGCTGAGGGACTCAGGTCTCTTTAGCTTGGAGGAGGCTGAGGGGTGACCTCATTATAAATACACAAGGGGTGGGTGTCAGTATGATGGAGCCAGGCTCTTCTCAAGGTCATCTAGTGATAGGCAATGGGGGCAAGCTGGAACATAGGAGGTTCCATATAAATATCAGAAGAAATTTCTTCACAGTGAGGGTAACACAGCATTGGAACAGGCTGCCCAGAAGAGTTGTGGAGTGTCCTTCTGTGGAGACATTCAAGACCCGCCTGGATCTGTTCCTGTGCAACTTGGTCTAGGTGATTCTGCTGTGGCAGGGGGATTGGATAGATGATCATTCGAGGTCCTTTCCTATCCCTAATGATTCTATGATTCTGTGATTCTATGACAGTGCCTCCACTCCATTTCTGGGCAGTCTATTCCAAGGCCTCATCACTCTTTCTGGGAAAGAGTTTCCTAAGATCCAACCTGCCCCTCTCCTAGCACAACCTGACCTCATTTCTTCTTGTCCTGTTGCTAGTCCCTAGGAAGAAGAGGCCAAACCCCATCTCATTCCAGTGTCCTTTCAGGTGGTTGCAGAGATCAGTGAGGTCTCCACTCAGCCACCTATTCTCCAGGCTGAACAGCCCAGCTCCCTCAGACTCTCCCCATCAGCCCTCTTCTCCAGACCCATGACCAATGCAATTGCCCTTGTCTGCCCCCCCTCCAGCACCTCCATGTCCCTCCAGGACTGCAGTGCCCAAAATTCCACCAAGGACTTAATATGTATCCTCACCAGGGGAGAGTACAGGGGCAGCATCACCTCCTTGGTCCTGCTGACCTCATAATTTCTAATATAATCCAGGATGCCTGTGGATTTCTTGGCCATCTGGGCACACTGCTGACTTTTTTTCAGAGGGTTGTCTGTCAACATCCCCACATCCCTCTGTGCTGCACAGCTGTCCAACCACTCATCCCCAAGCAAGATGGGTGCCTCCCCAGGCAAAACTCAACATTTGGGTTACTCTTGCTAATCTTGCCGGTCAAGATTCCATATGTCTTGCCACAACCTCGCCAGGGAGTTTTATTGGGGTCCCTGTAGATAATTGGCCAGTACCCAGCAAAGTGTTCAACGAAGTGACACACATTCTCGTACACACATGGATCCATATATATGGATGCATGTGTTAAATTTCACTATACAGGAAGAAACAAAACCAAGGCTTTAATCATTAGGCACAAAAGGCTAGAATGTAGAGACAGCCCTCTGATTTGAGTATAAAAGGAGCTCGGTTTGGTTAATAAATTGTCTTCACTGGATCAAGATGCAAAGTCTGTGCCGGTCCATTGCCCCAGAGAGTTTTGAGAAAATGGGAAGGGGCATGGGAATAAAAGGAGGGTCATGAGAAATTTGGGAAAGGCATGGGAGAAAGATAGCAGCATTAGAAAAAGGAAGAGGGGCATGGGAAGTACAGGAAGGAAGTGGGAAAAGAGGGAGTGGCATGGGAAAAGGGGAGGGCTGTGGGAAATATTAGACCTGGTGAAAATATTAGGGGGACAATTTAATCCATTATTACCCATTATTACTCCCCCTAATAATGAAACAAATGAGACCCCTGCTCCACTTGATTAATTATATGGACACAAGCCCCCTTAAATGGCACCCATGAGCGGTCCTCACAGCTCCACCTCCCCCCCCC
>VZRI01010237.1:0-25795 GCA_013397515.1 Upupa epops | reverse complement strand
GCGACTGGATCTAGGGGATCCTGCTGTGGCAGGGGGATTGAACTGGATGATCTTTCAAGATCCCTTCCAATCCCTGACACTGTGTGATTCAGTGATTCCACAAACAGGAGCTTGTTTGAAGTATTCAAACAAAAAGAATCAAGTTCTTTGGATATTTACCCAGCTCATTCCTGATACGGGAAGACTGTCTGGCATTACTTTGAAAACTGCTTTTTCTCATTTATACAATGTGAAGTCTAGTGACCCTGTGATACTGGTGGAAGCATCATGCATCTTCTATTACTGTTTTCTGAGCAAGCTGTCTTCTGTCTCACGAAGGCTGGAGGATCCAGATACAATTTCTTGGAATCTTTAAACCTAGAAAACAATAAATTCTGATCTGCAGAGGAAGCTATACTGGGAAAAATGACTAACAAATCATGCTGACTTATAAAGTGGGTGGAGTAGAGCATCTGCTACTGCCTTATTCCAGTCAGAGCCTCGACGTTTGTATTGCTCAAGATCCTGGAAAATCACATGGCTCCTCTTTAGATTTACTAGCCAGTTACAGCCACCCTTGGCAAAGGTTCTGTCACACAGAAAAAGACAGTCCTGGCTGTCCTGCTGAAGTTATCTTTTCACAGTTATGCATTTTCACAGTTGACACTAAACCAACTTTCATTTGCTCTGATGAAAAGGAAGTAGGAATGACCAGTAACTGTCTTCTCAATTACAGGAGTAACACCTCAATTCCTCTTTCAAAATAGAAACGGGCAATAGGTCTTTGGTAACAGAGAAGAAAATAAATGTAGATAGTTCCAGAGAAACCCACACGGCCATGGACAATGATAAGCCAGAAACTCTCTGATAAACGTTCTGTGCAGTGTTCTTATAATTTGGGGGCATGTGACAGGGCAAATGAATGAGTGCACCAGAAAAAGAGGATGTGAAATTACACTTGGCACAGTGTGCTTTGCCTCAGAGCTGTCTAGAGAATCGGTCTTTCATTTTAGCATCAGCCCAAACCCAGGGGTTTGGGGTTGGGTTTTTTTTTAACAGTCTTTAGCTTTTGTGGCTGGTTGCTAGAAATGCAGATAAAAAGGAACTTTGAAACACAGCACACACGTACCTTTCCAAAACCTACATCAGGTTCTAATTGTTCACTGTCCTGGGGCAGAGGATAAGAAGAGAGCTATAATTAAGGTGAATATTTAGTTCCTTGGATGCATTCTCGGTAGCAACAAAAGATTCTAGATCAAAGACGTTCTTTCTCAGCCTTCTCCAAGTCAAGCCTCAACTAAAGACAAATCCAAAGGGTGTCCTTTTGATCTCTTTTTCTGTTTCATTCTTGAAACCACTCCCTCGATGCTCTGCATAGCTTCCATCCTATGAGCTTGGATGGTAATAGACTGTCCTCAATGTTGAACGGGGGTTGCTCAGCTCCTGTTGGGGCAAAACCAGTAGCAGTATCTTTAAGGAGAAGGTCTGCACGTTGAGTAACTTTCACCACCCTTGCCTTTCTAAAACCAGCACTGAAGAAAAGATTGAATAGCAACCTTTAACTTAATGACATGAATTACTAGAGCTAGACCAGTGGGTTGACCAAGCATTTGTTTTCAACATTTTTGTGGAATATCTGTAGCCTTTCTTTATCTGCATCTGCAGTTCTGTCAGTTTGCTGCTTGAAGAGAGTTAAATAGCATCGGCAATCAGGGTCTTTTTCTGCCCTGAACGTTATTTAAGGTATGTGTACGGCTGTTGTGGAATGGTTGTTGTTTGCCAATTAAAGGCAAAACCCAACCAGATTCAGTGTTTTATGAGCAGTTTAACTACAGAAGCCTTTCAAGGTTACTGCAGTTGTAATTAGTGCTTCAGCAGACAATTTCAAATATCCATCTACAGTCAAGGAAAACGTAAAACTGGATAGAACTACAGTCAGTGTAAAAGTAGGGAGAACTACAGTCGATGTACAACTAGCTAGAACAACAGTCAATGCAAAAATAGAACTGCAGTGAATGTAGGAGTAGATAGAACTACAGTCAGTGTAGAACTAGGTAGAACTACAGTCAATGCAGAACTAAATACAACTACAGTCGATGTAAAACTAGGTAGAACTGCAGTCAGTGTAGAACTGGATAGAACTACAGTCGATGTAAAACTAGGTAGAACTACAGTCAGTGTAGAACTAAATAGAACTACAGTCAGTGTAGAACTAGGTAGAACTATAGTTGATGTAAAAATAGACAGAACTACAGCCAATGTAGAACTAAATAGAACTACAGTCGATATAAAACTAGGTAGAACTGCAGTCAATGTAGAACTAGGTAGAAGTACAGTCAGTGTAAAAGTAGAACTACAGTGAATGTAGAACTAGATAGAACTACAGTGAATGTAGAACTAAAGAGAACTACAGTCAATGTAGAACTAAGTAGAACTACAGTCAATCTAGAACTAGATAGAACTACATTCAATGTAAAACTAAATAGAACAACAGTCAATGTAAAACAAAATTGAACTACAGTCTGTATAAAACTAGGTAGAACTACAGTCAATGTAGAACTAGATAGAACCACAGTCAATGCAAAGCTAAATAAAACTACAGTCAATGTGAAACTAGATAGCAGGCATTGGGAGAACTATACAAGCAGAGGTTTTGCTTCCCATGCAGGATAGGTGTACCCAGAGCGCCGTGGCATCTTGATGTTACAGAGAAAACCACAACTTGTAGTGAATTCATTCGTGTTGGTGAACACTTTGGGTCGTTTTCATGTCTTTTTTCTTGCTTGCCATTTAACAGTAAGTAGCTGAGAGTAGTCTAAACCAGCGTGTCTTATCTGAGAGCATAACAGAGGTGGCTTTCTGAAAGCAGCCAAGATGCCACAGCTGTGAAATGGGTATCAGTACCCTTGTTCTTTGCAGCAAGGTTTTCATGACCTCCTCTAGAATGAGATCACAGCCACTGTGGAAAGATGGCTGCATACGTTGTTGTTTTTCTGAACAGTTGGGTGAATTAGAGGACACATAGGAAGGAGTATGAACACACATGCATACACGTATGTATAAACGTAAGCATGTTTGGTTTAAACACTGCTATGCAGAGCTGCCTTTGCCAGATACACTCGTGTGCCCTGATACCAAGCAGAACCACTGCTTTCAGGTATCGGGGGTGATCCGGATCGAAATCCGACTGGAAAAGAGGCCACAAACAGCTGAGGAGCTGCTTTTAATTAACCTCAGTGCCAGACGATAATGGAGGCACATTTCTCTCTTGAATGAAGACGCACTGATTCAGCAATAACTGAATCCTAAACACGTCATAAACTTCTGGGAGGAACTGAAATAGATGCCAGCAAAGTCAGCTGGGAGCCGTTAAGAGGAGAGAGGCCTCTGTTGAGGACTACCTTCCCAGTTCCAGATCACAAAAGGAAGGCAGTAGATAGTGGCTGGCCATCCTGAGTGTTGTACTTGGCATTCACAAGCTCTGTTGTGATTTTTTTAAAGGTAGTTGTTAGGAGACATGAGGGTAGTCTGATGTGGTCTTAGATTTTATAGTCAAAGACACTGCCTTCTAACAGCTCTTTTACACATTACAATAGAACTGGTTTCAAAGTGCTTATGTTAGAAAAGCAGGACTGCATTTATGTTTCTTCTTTGTGACTGCCAGAGCCCTCAAATGCTTTATTATAGTTCATTGCCAGCTTAGATGGAGCTAAGGTGGACAACTCCTGTTTGCAGGCTGTATTTTTTTGATGTAGTGCCATAAACTTGCTGATCTTGCCTGGAATTGCACATGCCTGCTCAAGAAGGACACAGAGCTGCTGGAGAGTGTCCTGCATAGAGCATCATGGGTGGTGGNGAGGGTAACAGAGCATTGAAGCAGGCTGCCCAGGGGGAGTTGTGGAGTCTCCTTCTCTGGAGACACTCCAGACCCGCCTGGCTGTGTTCCTGTGTGACTTGGTCTGGGTGATCCTGCTGTGGCAGGGGGATTGGACTGGATGATCTTTCAAGGTCCTGATTCCTAATGATTCTATGATGTGGGATTGATTTTGTGGTCCAAACCTCAGGCTCAACGTGCAAGAAGCTCTTAAGACACAACTTGCTGAATAAAATAACATTGCTTAGATTAAATCTGGTGCTGTGTGTATGTGTGGACAGTCATGTAACTTTATCTTGTGGTTTTCAATCTCTCAGGGATTGAGGTTTTTTTTGTTGGTGTGGGGATGGCTGGACTCGGGGATCTAGGAGGTCCTTTCTAACCAGGACTGTGCTGTGATGCTGTGATTCTTACAGAGCATTGCAAAGCCTGCCTTCACTCCTATCCCAGGCACTCTCAGGTGTTCAGTGCAATCCTGCCACATCCATAGGAAACAAAATCAGGAAAGATGTGGGATTTATTAATTTTAAAAGTTAAACAAGAAAGAAAAAGGGACAGAGATTACTCTCTGCAGAGAGACGTGCTGAGTTGTCAGGCACCAGATGCGTCACAGTGAGCACTGGTAGGCAGAATATCCCAGTAACTATCTGCCCATGAGCTGGGGGCTCATGTGACCGTAAGTGCTGAAGGGAATGTACTTTGGTTGCTGATTCCATGTCATACCCACCCCCTGTGGATCCCAACCTTGTGCTTGGCTGCAATCTGAGAAACAGCTGCAGGCTTTCACTGACATCCAGTTCTGCTAAAGAGCTCTGTGTGTGTTTATCTCTGTGTATGTGAAATGTAATCAGAGCCCACTGGTTCAGCAGAGTCTGGCTGTGAAAAGAAGGTGCAACATGTGCATGCTGGGTGGGATGTGAGGGAGCATCAGCTTTGGGAAAGATGGAGAGACTTTGCAGAGAGATAGAGGAGAATAAGTGGGATAAGAAGTCAGGGAGCAGTTAGAGAGCAAAGAAGGGCTGGGACTTCAAGGCAGCAGAAAGAGGAAGGAAGCAGGTGAGTGAGGTAGAGAGAGTGTTGGAAGCTGCTGGGCTCAGAGATTGCTTTGCTCTTCCTTTCCAGATGTGTTCTGGGTTACAAAGCCTGGTCACAGGTGAGTGGGGCCCTCATCCTTTACCCAGTTTAGTCAGGTGCTGGGCTAGGGAAGACGTGAAGAGGCAAAGATCATACTATCAATCTTTAGAAAAGGAAGTAGTTTAAATATAAGGCAGGGACTACCTACAGAATGCTGTTGGCCTGTCTGGAACATCACAGGCGGTGGAAAGACCTTGGAGGTGGATGAACCAGGCAGACTACCCAGACAAGCAAACTGGCTGACAAAGATGTAGGATATAATTTAGTGAACTCTTAGACATGACAAGCTCGAATGGAAAGAAAAAGTCCCTGCTGTGTGCTCAGAGTTAACTGCTCAAACAGGAGGGAGGGAGCAAGGAAGGCAGAGAAGGAGATAAAGAACTAAAACAACAGGTGGATTGCAAGCACTTGTGGGCAAGGAAGGAAAACCAAAGGAGAGACCACATATTTGTGTTTTCCCTCCCGTGCTTATTTTGCATGGGAAATCAACATTTTATGGCAATGTTTGCACAGATCTTGCAGGTTTTCTATTAGATGAGCAGCTCTCTGATAAATTCTGGCAGATGAGATGTGATTGCTCTTAGTCAGAAACTCCAGTCAAGCTGCCATGTATTCAAAAATCTCAGGTGTGTCCCTAAGCAACTGCAGGGTGCAATCTACCTACACGGCTCTGGGAAGCTCTAGTCCTACCTTGTATCTGCCTGCGGGGAAGCTGAAGAAGGACTTTTTACAAGGGTATCTAGTGATAAGACAAGAGGGAATGGTGTCAAGGTAAAAGAAAGTAGATTTAGATTAGCTCTTAGGAAGAAATTCGTCACAGTAAGGGTGATGTGTCCTTGGAACAGGTTGTCCAGAGAAGATGCGGATGCTCCCTCCCTGGAAATGTTTAAGGGCAAGGTGGATAGGGCTTTGGTACACCTGATCTCGTGGGAAGGGTCCCTATTATCTTACCTCCTTGTTGCAGTAAAGATTAAACTGGGAGATGCAGAAGTACTCAGAGCTCCCACTAGTAACTGTGGCTTAAAAAGATAAGTGAGCACCCTGACCCCTGAGGAAACAGGGAACTACGTGTGATGGAAGGGAGATAAACATTTCCTTTCAGCNGAATGGTGTCAAGCTGAAAGAGGGTAGATTTAGATTAGCTCTTAGGAAGAAATTCCTCACAATAAGGCTGATGTGTCCTTGGAACAGGTTGCCCAGAGAAGATGCGGATGCTCCCTCCCTGGAAATGTTTAAGGCCAAGGTGGATAGGGCTCTGGTACACCTGATCTCGTGGGAAGGTGATTGATATTGATATTCAACCTGAATTGATGAATTGATATTCAACCTCCTCTGTTCCAGCTGGGACCCAGTGCCCCTTGTCCTATCCCCAGATGACCTTGAGCAGAGCCTGGCTCCATCCTCCTGACACCCACCCCTCACATATGAGAAGGAGCACTCCAGCATGGAAAGAGTGCTTGTCTCAGTGCACCATGGACCTCCATACATCCTTTTTAATAAGACACATGGTGGAAGCTTTGTTAAGAAGGTTCTTGAAGTTTTCAAGGTCAAACACCTCTTTTCCTTGCAAGTTTCTTACATTTAGCCTGTTATCCTCTGGGTCTTAGCATGACAATGTGAAGGTAAAAGCTGGTTGTAAGACCTCCTCACTATCTTGCTCTTCATAACCTGCAATGGATTTAGAAGATCCCCTTCTGACACACTGAGGGGATTCTTATTTCTCCCTCCAAGTGCTGGTCTGGGGCCAACACTGCGGCACTGACGCTAGCCATCAGCAGAGGCAACCCTGCAGTGCAGACAGGGGACAGGATTGCTGGCTGCTGCACCCCACACAGCTCCGCACAGTGGCCTCCATCCAGTGTGAGGCTCACTTCATGCTGGGGGAAGCTCTCTGGCAACCTCTGATAAACTCGGGCTGTCCATGGCTGTCTTCTGGAGACACCACATGCTGCTTTGTGGATTGACACTGTTCTGTTCCATACAGCCATCTTCAAAACGGACACAGCAGGCTTGGCCGAGAGCAGCCCTGCATCTGTGAGGAGCTGGCTGCAGTGGTGTGCTCATGGCTCCATATCAGGGCTTCTGACTGCTCTTGCCAGTGTGGGAAACACATGCCATTTCTGCAAGTGGTTTCTAGGCATGAACAAGATTCCTGGATTCATAGAACGGTTCAGGTTGGAAGGGACCTTAAAGATCATCTAGTTCCAACCCCCCTGCCATGAACAGGGACACCCCCTGCTAGACCAGGCTGCTCAAGACCCCAGCCAATCTGGCCTTGAACACCTCCCCTCTTCCAGATGGAAACCATTCCCCCTGCTCTTCCCACTCTAAACCCTTGGAAACAGCCCCTCCCCAGCTTTCCTGGAGCCCCCTTCAGGTACTGGAAGGTGGCTCTAAGATCTCCCTGCAGTGTCCTCTAGGCTGAGCAGCCCCAGCTCTCTCATCCTGTCCCAGTAGGAGATGTGATCCAGCCCTCCCCTCATCCTCGTGGCCCTCCTCTGGACACCTTCCCACAGCTCAATGTCCTTCCTGTGTTGGGGGCTCCAGAACTGGATGCAGTTCTGCAGATGGGGTCTCATGAGAGCAGAATATTGGGGGTGAATCACCTCCTTTGACCTACTGGTGTATGAAGACAAAATGACTCATGGACTCAAACCCTTCTGTGTTGAAGGTGTTTGGTAGAAGTTTCTTAAAGCTCCTTTTTCCCTCTGCTGATGGTGGCTCTGCATTTCCCAGTGCTGTACAGAAGGAGAAATTCCAAAATGGTAATGGAAATGTTGTGTGCTCTGCGAACGAGCCTTGGGCATAGAGTCCTGGAAATATTGTGAGAGCACTTTACCCAACAGCTTGGCAAGGAGTAGCAACATTTATTTATTTATTTATTGCCTACAGTGGTTTAAGAATTTAAGGGGTAACAACCAGGACTTCCCAGATGTTTATTTATAGCAATTTTTTCTGTCTGGATGTCATTGCCAGTACAGCCTTCTCTACTGCTTCACTGTTCTCTTAACAAACCTTTAAATAAAACTCCTTCCTTATTTTTAGGGGAGTTTTGCTTTCTATTCGGTTGTAAATGGATCGTAGAGTATCACAGACTGGTTCAGGTTGGAAGGGATCTTAAGGATCATCTAGTTCCAACCCCCCAGGTGGACTCTGCTTGGTTTTCTTTTGGAGTTAGCTCAACACTCTGGCAAAGCCCCAGGCGTCTCATACTTGACTGCCTTCGCTCTCTCCTTCCCCAGCTGCTCTCATATCACTCATAGATGATGCTACCCTTCTTCTAGTAGCTTGTTTTATCTCACTGGGCTGGGATGATGCTGATAAACAAAAATAAATAACCCTCAGAAATGGTCTTTTTGGACTGAACAAGATACAGCTGTCCCTGCGGTGCAGTGGGGATGTGTCTGGGCCCCGAGGGTTGTCATTGTCTCCTCATCTCTCACTTCCCACTTGTGGCATCTCTTCATCCAGCCAACAAGATCTTGTCATTCAAACTGACAAGAGACTCTGAACATGTTTGAATTTCGTATCAGGAAAGGCCTTCAGGTTCATAGATTCCTAGAATGGGTCAGGTTGGAAGGGATCCTAAAGATCAGATAGTGCCAGCCCTCCTGCCATGATCAGGGACACCCCCCACTAGATCAGGCTGTTCAATCTGGCCTTGAACACTTCCAGGTAGCTGGGGGCATCCACAACCTGCCTGGACATCCTGGTCCAGGGTCTCAGCATCCTTATGGTGAAGAACTTCCTCCTGACTTCCAGTCTACAAGATTTAAGAGATCATTTGCGATAGAGTCCCTACCTTTCTTTTGGGGAGTTTTTCACCAGTGAATGATTTTTAGTTTTATTTGCAATCTTCGTTGCTCTGACGTCCAGGGAGTGGTGAGCCTGAGCCCTAGCGCTACTCCGCTGACATGAACTGCCTTTGGCTTGCTTAAACTTCTGAAGCCTGTAGAGGTGTGAAACACATCCTGTTCTTGAGATTTAGAGAGGAGTACCAGCTTTTTTCTGTAGACTGACATTACAGTGCCAATCCAAAAGGAAGAGTGAAGAAGTTAATGAATCAAAAGGAAACTTTGAGACAGTATTTCCTTTTGAAAGTGATGGCTGTGAACCCTTAGTCTCCACTGCAATTTTCCTGCTCTTGTGTGGTATCAGCCATTGTACAGCCGTGTCCTTGAGAAGTTACAGCAATGAGGCTGGGGAAGGGACCAGAGGGAAAGTCTGATGAGGAGAGGGTGATGGAGCTGGGGTTGTTTAGCCTGGAGAAGAGAAGACTTGAGGGGGGACCTTATTGCTCTTTACAACTATCTGAAGGGAAATTGTTGACAAGTGGGGGTCAGGCTCTTCTCCCAGGCAAGTAGTGACAGGACAACAGTGCAGGGCTTCAATCTGCACTGAGGAGAGTTAGGTTGGATGTTAGGAAGCCCTTCCTCATGGGAAGGGTGACCAGAGCCTGGAAGGGACCGCCTAGAGAGGTGATAGAGTCCCCATCCCTGGAGGTGCTTAAGGACAGACTGGATGCGGCCCCTGATGCCCTGGTTTAGCTGATGTGGTCATAGGCTGTGCAGGATGAACTCAGAAGTCTTTTCCAGCCTCAATAATTCAGTGACTCTGTGGTACTTCTTTAAGCTTAAAACTAAGAATACATTTAATCAGTGGTGTATAGTCAAACACGCAGATTCTACAAGGCATTTACACACATTTACTGCTCCCTGTAAAATCTTCTGTTGTCCCATAAAATCTGAGCAGTTAACCAATATTCTGGGGTTTGCATAATTTCAGGTTTGTTTACTTCCCCCAATAAAAAGAACATGAGTGGATGAGGCAGACATTTCTTTAAACAGAAACCATTCTATTTACAATGAACACCAACTGCATTTGCCTGTAAAATAAGAGGTTGATGGAGATGATTTTCTTACTCACATTTTCCAAGTGGTCAGTCTTTCTGTTTTAGCTCTCTGTCAGGGCCACGCTTGCTTCTGTACTATTTTCAGGATTTCATTTCTATCTACTTCTGACAAAGCAGTCAGTTTCAATCAAAGCATAGCCTGTTCTGCACTCTCATCAGTTTGTGGAGACAGCTCCACCCATGTTACTCAACCTCTGCTGAGACATTGCCCACATCTGGAGCTCTGGCTTGGAGGGTGCCAGATGTCTTATTCTGCATAAGAGCTCAATAGATTCTTCTTTTGGTCCAGAATGAAGAACAATTCGTATATTCATGGCTTATAAATGTATTTGCTGGCCTGTTTCCAAAACCTCTTTGTGATTAGTGTATGAAGGATGTGAGCTGACAGGTATAACACTGACGTTTCATTTAGCTCCCAGGGAGAAGTTCGTAGCACTTTCTTTTCCAATGGAAAACTTAAACATTTCAATTTGTGCACGGCTGACGAAGGATCACCTCTGACCCTCTAAAACAAACACAATCCTCCAGCTAGGCAAAAAAAAATCAACCCAAACCCAACAAATGACCATTAGGGATGGGATTTTGTTCAAATTTCATTGTGCAAATGGAAAAATTGCAAAAGGAAAGAGAAAAATGTGATTCTATGGTTCTATGGTCCTATGATTCTGTGATAGTTAAGCCTTGTGGTTTGGCAATTAAGATTCTTAAAAATCATGCTGTCAATAGTTACGAGTTCTTCTGGATTTATATTCATAGAAGCATAGAATCCTTAGGGGTGGGAAGGGACCTCAAAAGATCATCCAGTCCAATCCCCCTGCCACAGCAGGATCACCCAGAGCAAGTCGCATAGGGACACATCCAGATAGGTCTTGAACGTCTCCAAATGAGGAGACTGCACAGCTTGCACCCATTGCCCCTTGTCCTATGAACAAATGACCTTGAGAAGAGCCTGGATCCATCCTCTTGACACCCACCCCTCATAGATTTATAGACACCAATGAGGTCACCTCTCAGCCTCCTCTTCTCAAAGCTCAAGAGACCCAGCTCCCTCAGCCTTTCCTCATCAGGGAGCTGTACTCCTTCCTTCACTACCTGTGTTGCTCTATGCTGGGCACCCTTCAGCAGCTCTGTGTCCTTCTGGAACTGAGGGGCCCAGAACTGGACACAATACTCCAGATGCCATCTCACCAGTGCAGAGTTGAGGGAGAGAAGAACCTCTCTCGATCTGCTAACCAGCCCTCTTCTGATCCCCCCCCAGGATGCTGTTGACCTCCTTGGCCATAAGAGCACATTGCTGGCTCATAGTCATCCTGCTGGCCACTAGGACCCCCAGGTCCCTTTCTCCTCCACTGCTCTCCAACAGATCAGTCCCCACTCTCTCCTGGTCCCTGGGGTTGTTGTTGCCCAGATGCCAGACTCTCCCCTGACCCTTGTTGTCCCTGACTCCATTTCTCTCTGCCCAGCTCTCCAGCCTGTCCAGGTCTCGCTGAATGGCAGCACAGTCTGCTGGGGATCGGCAACAGCACCCAGCTTTGTGTCATCAGCAAACTTGCTGACAGTGCCCCCTAATCCCTCATCCCAGTCATTAATGAACAGATTGAATAGGAAAGATCTTTACTTTTACAATGATCCTGAACTATTTTCCAGGATAGCCACGAACGCCATCATTTGTCTTTCCCGTATGAGTTGCTGCATGTGTAAAACATCACCAGTGGTTCCTTCCTTTCTTCAAGCTGACTTTCTCTGCCTCTCCACATTAGTTTGGCTATTTCGGGATTTCTAAAGCACTCCATATGTTGATTAATAATCTGTCATTTCCCTCTTGTAATGAGATTACTCAGTCCTTGGGAGCAGATTTATTATCCACAGTTATTTCATATCTAATCACAGCCTTACTTTCCACACAGAAAAAGAACAGGCATGGATTTCATTTGAGACCTTGGGGTCCTAACTATTTGGGTTCCATCTCTGCAGCCTTTGCTCTTTTGGATGGAAAACAAAAGGAAATAATAAAAGGCAGAAGGGGAGGGCTTTTACAAACCTAGGCTAATAAATTTGAAGGGTCTGTCAGTGAACTTTCTGCACACGCTCTAGAGCCTCTACATGGGCTGAGTACACCTTCCCCGTGTATTTGTCCAGCAACGATGTCATCTGTTATGAATAAACGATGGCTGGGAATAGGCTACCACAGTGGAATAAACAGGCCTTGTAGTAATAGTGTGGTGAGAGAGAGACTTTGTGTGAGGTAGAAACCACATTTCTACCAGATGGCATGGACAGCTGTCCTGGAGGAGAAGGGATATGATGGGGCCCAGCTGTAACTCGTACTCTCCTAAGCATCACTCTGATCCCACAACCATGAAAGAGAGAGTTGTAGAAAATAACTAAACCTTTCCTACCCATCCTCCAGGGTGAAATTCAGCAAGAAGATTCAGCCAGAAACCTCAGCTACAAGGGCAGCTCCAGATGTTACCTAAGGAGGGTTCCTTTGAGCATTTAGTAAACTTCCTACCTAGGGGAGATTCGTAATTACCACGTGTTGACTTGTCTCCATCTGAGCTGCCCCTCCTACTTCCTTCTCCCCTTACCCTGTTTTAGTATTCCCTGTACCTTTCAATGACCTCTTTCTCCTTATCTTTCATTCTATATAGTATTCTCCTCGGAAGTATTACCCCTCTCCCTGACACTACCACCAGCCTGAGCTCTGCTGCTACTCCAGGGACCTTGCTTGTGGTGTCAAATCCATTCAGGAATCCATCTGTCTTGTCTGTTTAGAGTAGATTTGTTTTGCAGAACTCTGCAGCTGTGATCCTTACAGGGCTGCTTTCTGGTTCCATGCTAATATACAGCTTTTCATTGTTCAGTTTCAGAGTCCTCTTCGATGTCGTACTGTACGGATAGTGCATTTGAGTGAGATGAAAGAATGGAAGAGATGAATTTTGAAGTGCATTAATGTGGAAGTGAACTTTCCACTGATTTCTGACTAGTAAATTTGCTGTGTCATGTTTAGTGAGTAAAAGTTATCATGTTGTTAAGCCTATCTCACTGTTGGGAAGAAGTAGTACAAAGGAATAGAGAATTGTAGAATCATAGAATCAATAGGGATGGGAAGGGACCTTGAAAGATCATCCAGTCCAATCCCCCTGTTACAGCAGGATCACCCAGACCAATTCACACAGGAACACAGCCAGGCGGGGCTGGAACATCTCCAGAGAAGGAGANCCCCTCAGCCTCCTCTTCTCCAAGCTCAAGAGAGCCAGCTCCCTCAGCCTTTCCTCATAAGGGTGCTGTTCTACTTCCTTCATCACCTGTGTTGCTCTATGCTGGACACCTTCCAGCAGCTCTGTGTCCTTCTGGAACTGAGAGTCCCAGAACTGGACACGAGACTCTAGATGCTGTCTCACTAGTGCAGAGTAGAGAAGAACCACCCCGCTTTTGATCCCCCCCAGGATGCTGTTGGCCCTCTTGGCCACCAGAGCACATTGCTGTCTCATAGTCATCCTGCTGTCCACTAGGACCCCCAGGTCCCTTTCTCCTCTGCTGCTGTCCAACAGGTCAGTCCCCAACCTACACTGGTACCTGGGGTTGTTCTTATAAACAAATGGGCTGTAAATATTTGTTAACCATGGAAACCTTGGTTTGGTGATGACTTAACTCGCACAGAACAGCCTAGTGAGCTCAGTTTTCAAAGGAGGGATATATTAACTGAAGGATCCAGGCAATGTGTTGGGATTTATAGGGCTCACTGCCTGAGGCATCTCTCACACAGTGCCTCTGTTGCCAAGTTACATGAGAAAAGCAGTATAGTGCTACTCCACTAAACCAGCCTACAGTTATAGTGCCCAGTCTATTTAATACTATCAGATGGATTTAATACCTGAGTATATTTTGGATTAGAACTAGGAAATTCTGGTGCTCTACCAGACCCCAACAGGGAGCACATATTTGTGACCAAATGGGGAGATGAAGGGAGAGCAGTGGGTGTTGTGTACCTTGACTTCAGCAAGGCTTTTGACGCTGTCTCACATAACATCCTCCTAAGTAAACTCAGGAAGTGTGAATTAGATGAGTGGACTGTGAGATGGACTGAGAAGTGACTGAACAACAGAGCTCAGTGTTGTGATCAGCAGTGCCGAGTCCAGGAGTCGAGGAGGCCTCTAACTAGTGCTGTTCCCCAGGGTTCAGTACTGGATGCAGTGTTTTTCACCATCTGGATGACTCGATCAGTAAGACCACCTGGGAAATGGCCCTCAGAGACAGGGGAGCAGAAGAGCTCTGGCAAATCTTTAAAGACAGTCTCCTTAGAGCACAATAGCTTTGGATTCCCAGATGTAGAATCATCAACCAAGGGTGGAAAGAGACCAGAATGGATGAGTCAAGACCTGCTGGTCACATTAAAACACAGGAAGGAACTGCACAGGCAGTGTAAACTGGGACAACTCTCCTGGGAAGAGTAAAGGAACACTGTCTGGTTGCGTAGGCATGGGACCAGTAAGGCCAAGGCACAGCAGGAGCTAGATGTCAGATGTTTAGGGTTACTTGGTTGGTTTTAGGCTGGACTGGATGATCTTTAAGGTCTTTTCCAACCTCATCATTACTGTGAGACTGTGAGACTGTGATACCACTGAGAAAATCTCTCACCTCAGTACTCCCTATCTATGTTTAAACTGTCCAGTGGCTCCTGGATGTGAGATAGAAACAGTCGCTGCTCTGCACGTAGCTTCAGATCCTCATTACCTTTGCCTAAGACCTGGTAGGGACCACTTCAGTGCTGCTGCAGGTTACCATATGAGGCTGAGGTGGGAAAGGCCTTGGAAAGGCACATTAATTATACTATTTAAGATGAATATTATAAGCTGCAATAATAGAATTATTAGAATGATGTATGTCTCATAACTTTTTCTAGCTGAACCGAGCGCCTTCTCTCTTTCCCTTTTACGAGTGAAAGGGTTTCTTTGGCAAACTCACTTGTTGGAACACCTACGTCAGCTGTTTTTCACAAAGACTGTACTTCGGCCTGTAGTTTTTGAAACACTTGAGAAGGCTTTTGGCTTGGCGTGTTTTCCTCTACCCTACTGCTTGCAAAGGCTGTTTGTAAGGACGTTTGAAAATGTAATTACTCTGATGTCGTTCGATAGGGTAAACGGCATGCCCGGGTACCTGTGGCAGTGTAGTCATGCAGCTGCACTAGAGGAAAAACAAAGGAACCACTGAATGCTACTCAGAAAAAACACAGATTGGAATAGTCTGTTGAGAGGGCAGTAAATATGATTCCTCTTAGGCTACTCAAGAAATAAGGCAAGAGAGGTAAAACCACCATTTTCAGAAGGGATTATTTATGCTTTATTATTATATATAGATGCTTGGGCTTAATATGAGACTTCTTGTCACTTAACTATGTAGCTTCTGCTGTCCAGAGCAGAGCTACCAAGCTCATGAGGGGTTTAGAGTCATCTGAGGGAGCTGGGCAGGGTCAGTTTGGAAAAGAGGAGGCTGAGGGGGGACCTCACTGCCCTCCACAATTCCCTGAAGGGAGGTTGTGGAGGGGTGGCTGTTGGCCTCTTCTCCTTGGTGCCTGCTGACAGCAGCAGGGGCACTGCTCTGCAGCTGAGGCAGGGGAGGGTCAGACTGGCTCTGAGGCAGAGATTCTCCTCAGCCAGAGTGGTTGGGTACTGGCAGGGCCTTCCCAGGGAGGGGGGGGAGTCCCCCTGCCTGGAGGTGTTGAAGAACCCTGTAGCCATGGTGCTTCACACCCTGCTCGAGTGGCAGCAGGGAGGGGGTCAGGCTGTGTTTGTCAGTCTCATTAGACATTAATGAGGCCACCCCTCAGCCTCCTCTTCTCCCAGCTCAAGAGCCCCAGCTCCCTCAGCCTTTCCTCATCAGGGAGCTGCTCTACTTCCTTCATCCTCTTCATTGCACTATGCTGGACATCATTGCTGCTTTACTGCACAGGAACTAGCTGAAAGCTTCATTTGAAAGCAACCTTTTGCCTGAAGGTATCGTGTTGCTGCTCAGAGAGTGTTTTCTGATATGCTCTTCAAATTACAGCTGTTCCGACAATCCTCAGACATCTAAGTAATTCAAAACAACGAACGTTATGCTATTGAGGCAGAAAATGTCTTTATACTTCATCAAGATCTATTTTAAACCGTTAAACAGGCAGGCAGAACATTCGGAATTGAGGCTGCCAATTTGTCCTCAGTTCACTCATTTTTTAAACAAAATACTATGTTGTTTTTCGGAAAAGAAAAGCTTGAGCAATTAGATACCAAGCCTGAGATAAATGCAAAGGAAATTGAAGTGGACTTTTAGGGAGCAAGGAGTTTGAAGACACAGACAGTGCTTGGCACTGCTGCGCGGCTGTTGGCTATTCCCTCCTCCCGCAGACTTTAAAACACCCTTGGTCTTAGTCTGCAAGAAGCTCTTTTGGTGGGACAGAAGGTTTTTAATGACTTTTCTTCTCGGTGCCCCCACAGGCATGCAGCTTCATGCCTGGTGAGGGCATTTCTACTCTGCACGAGTGAGACTGCATCTGGAGTGCTGTGTCCAGTTCTGGGCCCTCAGATCCAGAAGGACACAGAGCTGCTGGAGGGTGTCCAGCATAGAGCAACTAAGAGGATGAAGGAAGGAGAGCAGCTCCCTGCTGAGGAAAGGCTGAGGGAGCTGGGGCTCTTGAGCTTGGAGAAGAGGAGGCTAAGGGGGGACCTCATTCATGTCTATAAATCTGTGAGGGGTGGGGGTCAGGAGGATGGAGCCAGGCTCTTCTCAAGCTCATCTGGTGATAGGACAAGGGGCACTGGGTGCCAGCTGGAACAGAGGAGGTTCCCTATCAATATCAGCAAGAACTTCTTCCCAGGGAGGGTCCCGGAGCACTGGAAGAGGCTGCCCAGGGGGGTTGTGGAGTCTCCTCTGGAGATGTTCCAGAGCTGCCTGGATCTGTTCCTGTGCAACTTGGTCTGGGTGATCCTGCTGTGGCAGGGGGATTGGACTGGATGATCTTTCAAGGTCCCTTCCATTCCCTAATGATTCTGTGATTCTTTTCAGCCTTTACTCTTGGCTCCTGCACTCAAGAAGCAGACTTCAAGTTTGGCCCAGCGTGTTTATTTAGTAATGAGCAAAGCAATGCTGAGTTCAGTGAGTATCTGTGTAATAAGCAGTGGTTTACATTTTAGCTGCCTCTTTTACAGGTATCTACAAGGGGTACCGAGAAATGTGACTCTGCACGTCCAGATCAGCATGATGCCTAATATTTACAGCTAGTGGGTTGACTAATATTTACGATCTTTTTATGAGGTATCATTTTAAACCAGAGTAATGAAAACAGTGCGTTACCTGCAGGATACTAGAGATTGCTTGTCTCCATGAATCACGTCAAAACATCTCATAAAGCTACAACTACATGCAGAAAATGTAAAGCTGTCGCTAAGAGAAGAGTCAGCACCTGTCTGTGGAAACCTTTATATGAGAATATATGAGTTGGGAATTTCAGGAACCTACTGGAGGTGTACTGAAACTGGGATGAGTCCTGAATTATCACCACATACCGGTGTATCTGAGGGCTAAATATTTTCAAGTCTTCAATCAAGTCATAAATTACAGCCCTTTTGTTTGTTGCATTCAAGTTTATGTCCCCGATTCGAATAAATATCTGAACGTTACCTGCAATAAATCATCAGCTCAAAATAAATTGGAGCGAATATCAGCATTCTGTAAAATCACTGCCTGCCAATATTCAAAGGCAGGAGTGGTTCAACTTTGGAAAACAAGTTATTTTCCAAGGTGGGGATATTTGAGTTCAGTGATTTCAGTTGTGTAGCTGCTGGTTTCCTCCCCATTCCTGGACTGCCGTGAGTGCTGGTTGCTGCGAACTAATGGCATCGTTTCAAAAGATCACAGGAATGAAATATAAATATAAGTCCTTTGAGTGTTATATTGATATGCCAACAGCATCCTGGGGGGGATCAGAAGGGGGGTGGTTAGCAGATCGGGAGAGGTTCTTCTCACCCTCTACTCTGTGCTGGTGAGACTGCATCTGGAGTGTTCTGTCCAGTTCTGGGCCCCTCAGTTCAAGAAGGACACAGAGCTGCTGGAGGGTGTCCAGCATAGAGCAAAGGAGATGATGAAGGAAGTAGAACAGCTCCCTGATGAGNGGAGGGTGATGGAGCACTGGAACAGGCTGCCCAGGGTGGGTGTGGATTCTCTTTCTCTGGAGACGTTCCAGACCTGCCTGGCTGTGTTCCTGTGTGATCCTGCTGTGGCAGAGAGATTGGTCGGGATGATCTTTCGAGGTCCCTTCCGATCCCTAATGGTTCTATGATTCTGTGTTGGTTGCTCATACAAAGCAGTGGGGTAAAAACTACCTCTTATAAAGTTTCTTATTGAGAATACCCCTGAACTATTCAAGAGAAAGAACTCTCTTGGTTTGTCAGTGTTCTGTCATCAGGGAGAAGAGGGGTAACTGAAGAATAATGAAAAGATGTCTGAGCGCAAGCTTTACAATCCTACTACTTAAAATATTTTTCTATCTCAGTCTATCAATTCTGGGAGTTTTCTCACGGCCTCTCGTATACTCTATTTATACTGTGTCTGTCTGAACAATAATCTGACTGAGAATGGTATTTGTTTTACTTCTACATCGTACTGGGACGCGTTCGTTGCCCTCTTTTAAATAAGCATTTACAGCTTCCTGCTTTTTGTGACAATAAAATGGTTTCTTTTGCTTTCTGTGCAAAGCTGAGTGAATCTGAAGGGAAAAAACCCCTCACTGAAGAACTCGCCCTGAAGTTATTTGCTTTATTTATTGCTTTATTTATTTTATTCCCTTTATTTGTTAAATAAAGCAAAGAAAACTTTGTTAAATGAAGGAAATGATTGGTTTAGTAAAAAAACCTTAGGAAAAATCTGACAAAGAGTGTTTATGCAGAAAATAGATTTACTGGTAATTTATGAATGCCCACGAGCCCTGTGCTTCCCTCTGGACCCATCCTAGATAAGATAAACAAGCTTTCTGACATGCCTGCGACAGCCTTTACTCTTCTGCCCTTACTGTAACCCTAGAACTCCATCAGGGCAGCCCAGATGAAATATTCAAGTGAAGCCCTGTCTGTTTGTAGTCAGTGAGCAGCCAGATTCAGATGTGTCTGAGCTTGAGAAGCCTCTGGTGCTTACTATCGCTCCACTGTTCAATCCTCTTATTCGAAAGCCCACTCTTTAAATGAAGAACCTTTGAACCTGCCCTGGTAGCAACCTGGCTTTTTCTAGAAGTTTCTCATCACGAGAGACAGTAGAACGAAGGGTAACCCGTGGGAGTGTTCACGTACATAGTTCTTCAGCCTCGCTGAAGTTCTTCTGTCTCCCTCGTGAATAATTGGATGTCTGCAAAATGTATGTGCTAGGAGATGAAAACATTAAGTGATTCGGTCTGGTGAGCAATAGCTGTAGCTTCAATTTGATCTTTTCCTATCTATCTCTGTACTTTTTTTCTGGTTTTATTAGTTTATTGATTTATTTTCCTTTAAAATTCAACTAATTTATTTAATTAATAAAATTAATAAATAATTTAATTAAATGTAATAAATAATTTAATTAAATTTAATAAATAATTTAATTAAATTTAATTAATAATTTTATTAAATGTAATAAATAGTTTGATTAAATTTAATAAATAATTGAATTGAATTGAATTAATTTATTAAATTTAATACTTGTAGTCACTGACATTCACTCTTATATAAGTGATTAATCTTTTTGTTGCCAAACACTCCCATTCCAGAATACTACTTATTAATTACAGCACTATGTCCTGTAGCATAAACTTTACAGGTATTTAAAGACTACATCTCTTTGCATATGGAATTATCTTAATTTTGTATTAATTTAATAGAAAACACAATGACTGTAGCTACTTTGCCTCTTCCCTATCCACCCTCCAGGAATGGCTTTCACAAGAAAATATCTGGATTGAAAACGGTCTCTCTAATACCAGAAAATCCCCTCTGCTGTCTCTCCATGACTGTATAGTCCTGTTGAACTGCAGTTTGAATACTACCTGGCTATTGTACGTCTATGCATCACACTACAGAGTGCCCCAGAGTTCCTTCAGTACCTGCTTCACCTGAGATCTTTGCTGTAAAATTTGCATTCATATTATAATTGTATATAAAATAATCCTGGTTGGAAAGGACCTCCTAGATCGCTGCATCCAACCATCCCCTCACCACCAACAAACATCAATACCTGAGAGACTGACAAACACAAACTGACCCCCTCCATGCTGCCACTACTGTCTGTCATGAATCAATATCAGCCACCTTCCAGTCATCTGGTACCTCCACTGTTGAATGGGATTGTTGAAACCTGATGGAGAGAGGCTCGGTGAGCTCTCCTGCCAGCTCCCTAAGCACTCTTGCCTGAATGCCATCCATCCCATAGAGTGTCTGGGTGCAGGAGTAGATCATTAACTACTTCTTCCTGCATTATGGGGAGGGGGATTTCTACTGTTCACCATCCTTATCTTCAAGCTCCGGAGGCTGAACATCCTGGGGTCAGTTGGTTTGCCCATTAAAGACAGAGGCAAAGATAGCATTAAGTACCTCAGCCTTTTCCTCATCGCTGGTCGCAATGTGAACTGAATTTCATTCACTGTTAAATACAGAACAGCTATAATATAAAATTATACTTATATTTTTGTTACTGCTCTCTTGCTCTGCTTCCAAGACACAATGGAGTTTGGCTCCAATCTGCTCTGAGCTGCTTTCGCTCTGCTTGCGCTGCTATTCTCACACAGGGTATAAAAATAGACAAAAGCAATTGAAAGAAAATAATACTGCTCATAGCTTTAAGAGAGTTTTCAGAGCTTTCTCACTGGTATTCACTGTCAGCCCTGAAGAGAGTGTTTGGATGTTGACCTTTCCATGGCTGAACTCATGTTTGTTGATTCAGGCAATCGTGAAGGGTACAGGAAAGCCAGGAATCTGAGCTGGTCAGTCTTTAGTCTATTTTAACCAGAAGGTGCTGTGTCAGCTCTTCCTTCTTTTTTTCAAAACACGTAGCCACCTTTCTTTTTAGAAAGCCATTCCTTTTAGTTTCGTCGGGTTTCACACTCAGTACAGAACTTGTTTCATTGCTCTGAGTCAGGTAGTTCAAGGCTGCAAGGGAAGGCTGGACACGTGAGTATTCCACCTTAAAACTCTTTAAAATACTATTAGAATGACTCCAAGAAGTAGAAATCATAAGGCAATATAGAGAAGTAAGGATGATTCATTCAAAAGAAGGGCTGTCACTCCAAAACTCTGCTTTCCTTTCAAATTTTAAAGGGGAAAAGTAAGATAAGTTTAATCACTTCCAAGAAAAAATAATTAGATGAAGAGCAAGCCCTTTGAAAATTCGTTACTGCCAAGGAATACCTCCACAGAGAGAAACCATGACTTTCTTGAACTGCAGGCAAAGTACAGAGGGTGATTACAGAGTCACAGATGATGTGTCTGGGAAGGATCTCCTAGATCACCGAGTCCAACCATCCCCACCCCAACAAAATCCTAAATACCTGACAGAATGACAAACACAAACTCACTCCCTCCATGCTGTTACTCTCATAGATCACCAGGCACCATGGCTACACATTTCTATTTCCAGAGATGGGAACTCCACCACCTCCCTGGGAAGGCCATTCCAGTGCCTTCCCACTCTTTCAGGAAATAATTTCTTCCTCAGAGCCAGTCTGACCCTCCCCTGCCTCAACTGCAGAGCAGTGCCCCTGCTGCTGTCAGCAGGCACCAAGGAGAAGAGGCCAACAGCCACCCCTCCGCAACCTCCCTTCAGGGAGCTGGAGAGGGCAGTGAGGTCCCCCCTCAGCCTCCTCTTCTCCAAACTCACCCTGCCCAGCTCCCTCAGCCTCTCCTCACACGACTGTTCTCTCAACCCCTCACAAGCTTGGTGGCTCTGCTCTGGACCTGTTCCAACATCTCCAGATCCTTCCTATTGCTCCACACTTCCAGGCTCTAGTGAAATTCACGCAGAGTGCCAGGAAACCCATTTTAAGATTAAATTTTAGAGAATCTGTGGGAGAATAAATGAATCATCAGAAGGTTGGAGGGGGGAGAAGTGTAACAAGAGTAATTATTAGAGGATCAGCATCTGTCTTAGAAAGACTTTGGAAGGAAATGATGACACTCTTCAAATATGGGAAAGATTGCTATGCAGAAGACTATGATGAATTGTCCCTCAGGAATTAGGACAAAGAGTAATTGGTTTAATTTGCAGCAGAGATTGTTGTTTCATATTGGGAAAGCTGTAACAACCATCAGTAGCGGGATCCAGTATGAGGTAGCAGATCCTTCCTTGATCTGACTGGCCACAGGAAACAGGAACAGGTACAGGGGGAGAATTAGCATCTTTGAGAGCTGTTTTACTTGATGCCACCTCACAGCAGGAGGACAGACTAAATGATCTCCTTTGTTCTCTCTCCTACTTTGCTATTATTAGTGTGATTCTCATGCTGCACTCTGTCACAACCTTGTAGTGGAATAGACAACTGATAAAGTATGTGCTGGATTTCTGCTTCACAGACATTGCGGGCAGGTTATACACAGTCAAGTGCTACTGGGGTATCAGCTCTAAATCTATCAGTGTCATAGAATCAAAGAATCATTAGGGATTGGAAGAGACCTTGAAAGAACATCTAGTCCAATCCCCCTGCCACAGCAGGATCACCTAGATCAGGTCACGCAGGAAGACATCCAGGCTGGTTGTGAACATCTCATGGGCAGCCTGTTCCAGTGCTCCACTACCCTCCCTGGGAAGAAGTTCCTTCTGATATTGATAGGGAAATCTCTGTTCCAGCTGGCACCCAGTGCCCCTTGTCCCATCACCAGCCTGGCTCCATCCTCCTGACACCCACCCCTCACAGATTTATAGACATGAATGAGGTCACCCCTCAGCCTTCTCTTCTCCAAGCTAAAGAGATCCAGCTCCCTCAGCCTTTCCTCATCAGGGAGCTGCTCTCCTTCCTTCATCATCTTCGTTGCTCTACACTGGACACCTTGCAGCAGCTCTGTGTCCTTCTTGATCTGAGGAGCCCAGAACTGGACACAGTACTCCAGATGCGGTCTCTCTAGTGCAGAATAGAGGGGGAGAAGAACCTCCCTTGATCTGCTAACCACCCCTCTTCTGATCCCCACCAGGATGCTGTTGGCCCTCCCGGCCACAGGAGCTCATTACTGGCTCAGAGTCATCCTGCTGTCCACTAGGAGTGTCAAAAGAAAGCTTGTGATATCTAGTTTGTACTGACCATGTGAAATTATTCCTTTACTGTGCATTGAACATACTCTTTTTGTAGTGAAGGAAATCACTCCATTGTGCCTGGCAGCCCTGTAAGCATGATGTCAAATCGACTGTGTAACGTCGAGCCTAGTGTATATTCCAATAGAAGAGATGTGAGACTCCAGCTTACAGTCAGTTTTATTGAAAAATCTTTGGGAGTTCAATAAGAATAAATGAAATATGACATGATTTCAAACCCAAGAGATCTAAATCATGAAGAATCAAGAGAATTTTGTGCACTGTACAGGATGTAGAACAGAGCTGTATGATAAGAGTCGAGTTATCTGTTACTCTTCTAACTGATCTGTTACTCTTCTATTTCAATACTGATAGACATCCTCACACACACAATTCACTGCCATGTTTTCTCTTTGGTTTTGGGTCTTCTTTTCCAAGAGCTGGATGATTATAAATAAAATATTGTGTTAGAGTCATTTAATTCTTAAGCTTCTGAATAAATTTAATGGGGATAAAGCCATTGCTTATAGTGTCCTAGAATGGTTCAAGTTGGAAGGGACCTTAAATATCATCTAGTTCCAACCCCCTGCCATGATCAAGGACACCCCCCACTAGACCAGGCTGCTCAAGGCCCCAGCCAATCTGGCCTTGAACACTGCCAGGGAGGGGGCAACCACAGCCTCCCTGGGCAACCTGGACCAGGGTCTCAGCACCCTCAGAGTGAAGAACTTCCTCCTGACTTCCAGTCTCAACCTCCCCTCTTCCAGCAGGAAACCATTCCCCCTGCTTCTTCCCCTCCAAGCCCATGGAAACAGCCCCTCCCCAGCTTTCCTATAGCCCCCTCAGGTACTGGAAGGCTGCTCTAAGGTCTCCCAGGAGTCTCCTCCTGGCTGTTACAAGAACATCTTTGTGTTCACTTACTGTCCACATGGAGTATGCTGTTCTCCAAAAGCAAAGAGACTGCAAGAAGGAAGAAATTTATGCACAGATTTCTGTGCTTTATGTAATCACGAGCTGATGTGCTTTGGATACCTCTTGGACTTCAGAAAAGCTAATACAGAAACCTAAAATCCATTAAAGGGTAGATCCCAACTGCCGTTTATCCTGGAGAAAAGGAGGCTGAGGGGACACCTTATCACTCTTTCCTCAAAGCAAGGAGAGGGTTAGTTGATTCTCCCAAGTAGGAAGCAACAGGATGAGAGGAAATAGCCTTGAGTTGCTCCAGGGGAGGTTTAGATTGGATACTAGGAAAACAATTCCTCACTGAAAAGGTTATTAAACACTGGAATGGGCTGCCTAGGGAGGTAGTGGAGTCACCATCCCTGGAGGCATTTAAAGAACTTGTAGATGTGATGCTGAGCAACAGGATTGAGTGGTGACCTAGCAGTGCTGGGTCAATGGTTGGATTTGACCTTCGAGGTCTCTTCCAACCAAAATGATTCTGTGATTCTGTAAACAGAAATCAAACTTTTACACTTCAGGGAAGCCCGAGGCATCTGAGCAGAGGGCACAGTGTAGGTCAGAGAGCGCTAAGGCTCTGACCACTTGTGTTCACCAGCTTTATACAAACAAAATGAAACTAGGGGAAAAAAAAGAGGGCAGAGTTCTCTGAAGGTCTAGAAACCTCATGTTTAATGAAATCACATCTTGGACTCATTTGCTGTGTAACAGCAAGCTCCCCTCCTCAAGAGTTTAGAGTCACAGATTCACCGCAGTATTGCTGTGTGCAGTTCCGCTCAGCACCCAGCACAAAGCTCATCCCTCCTCGGTATCAAAGGGCAATTCCTTCTGTATTTGTTTGGGTAAAAAGAATTGCAGGACAGACCTCAGAATTCTCAGGCTGGGAAGGCAGCTAATTCAAGCGACAATAAATACTGTGCAGTCTGTCATGATAAAGCAGTTACTTGGCTCTGTTTTTCCGTTGATGAAAGATATTGGGCATCATTGGTAGTAGTTTCAGACCTGAAATAGGAGAGCTGGGCACTTTGATTTGCTTCAGCTACCCATCTTCTGTTATAAACTCGAGGTGACATTATGGGTTCATATTTCAAAAACTAAAGGTATAAATGTTATAAAGAAAACCTTAAAAATAGAAGAGACAGGCTGGCTTTTCTTTCAAGATTCAAAAAACAACTTTAGAAAATACAAACTACCCCTAAAGTTTTCATTGTCTCCACAGATCTGGTACCAAAGCTTCATGCGTTTGGTACCTCTTTAGTGCCACTGATTTGGGTCTCCTTTAATCTAAACCACAAGGTAATAAATGATCTGTGCACCATTGGAAAGAGGAAGGACATGAAGAAGCTGCTTCCTTTGGAAAAGAGCACCAAAGGCTCTCATTGCACTGAAAGGTTGAGGAGAGACTTGCAGCACAGGAAGGAGAATGTCAGCAGATAGTGGGAGCTCTGTAACTGTACTGAATTCATCCAGAATGGCTGTCCAGTGACTTTTGTTGAGAGAAGTCAGGATGTCCTGAGCAACGTGGCAATGTGAAGTCATGACAAGAGGTGACATAGAGATCTACTCTCAGAAGACCTTTCTGATGCCATTATGTTTGAATACTAGAGCTGCAATCAGGACAGTGAGGCTGCTGAGTCTGTCAGTCTGTCAATCCCATT
>VZRI01010235.1:0-31817 GCA_013397515.1 Upupa epops | reverse complement strand
TGGAGCCCGTGTTCATTTGTTGGAGGGTAGGAGGGCCCTGCAGAGGGACTTGGACAGACTGGAGAGATGGGTAGACTCTAATAGGATGAGTAGGCTCTCACGTTTTCTGCTGGAACTGGACTATATATGTCAGGCACATAGAAGCTATTTCCATTGAAAGTGCTTACAAGCACAGTTAAAATGCACGTGTGTTCATGGCTAAAGTAAAAGCCATGGAGCCAAATTTTTGCTGCCATTTGAGATGTCCCTTAGGGACAGTGATGCTTAGCAGCAGAATTCCAGGCTCTTACCTTCACTGCAGGAGCTAGGCTATACATGTTTGGGCACACAGAGGGAATTTTCAGTGAGAGCGCTTACAAGCACAGTGAAAATGTACGTCTGCTCCTGGTGAAAGTAAAAGCCATGCAGCCAGATCTCCTCTGCTATTTGAGGTGTCCTTTAGGGACAGTGAAGTGCAGCACCAGAATTCCTTTCTTCTATGAGGCTCTTCCATGGTGTCTGTTTTTTCAGAGAGCTGAAGAATGACTGCATATTGATAGAAAGCCCTGGATCTTGTCATCATCAACATGGAGGGGCTGGTGAATGACATGAAGCTTATGGACAGTCTCTACTCTAGTGATCATGAAATGGTGGCATTTAAGATTGTTAGGGTACCTTAGAGGATGAATAGTAATCTTGCAACTCCAGACTTCAAGAGAGCTGACTTCACTTTCCTCAAGGATCACTTGGCAGAGTATCATGGGATGAGACCTTGGAGGAGAGAGGTGCCTGAGAGCTGGTTGTTATTCAAGGACCAACTCCTCCAAGAACAGGAGCAGTGTATTCCAAGAAAGAAAAATGCAATCAAGAATGCCAAGAGGCACAAGTTGCATCTATTTCCTCTAGTCCTATTGCTTGCCACCAGGGAGGAAAGGCAGAACCCCTCCTTGTTCCAGTCTTCTTGAAAGGTAGTTGTAGAGAGCAGTAAGGTCTCCTTTCAACTTTCTTTTCTCTAGGCTAAACAACCCTGGTTCCCTCAGTCACCTCTCATAAGTCTTGTGCTCTAGACCCTTCATCAGCTTTGCTGTCCTTTTCTGAATCCATTCCAACACTTCAATGTCCTTGTAGTAAGGGTCCCAAAGCTGAACACCACATTCCAGGTGAAGCTTCACTAGTGTCAAGTATAGGGAGATGAATGCTTCCCTACTTCTGCTGGCCACACTAGTTCTGATGCAACCTAGGATGCCATTTGCCTTCTTGGCCACCTTGGCACACTGTTGCTTCACATACAGTCAACCATCAACCAATACCCCCAGGTTCTTTTCTGACGTGCTTTCCAATCACAAATAGAATGGCTTAGGTGGGAAAACACCTCTAAGATCATCAAGTCCAACCATTAACCCAACTGTCTTAAGACTGCTGCTAAACCATGTCCCTAAGCTCCAGATCTACACGGCTTTTAAGCATATTCAGGGATGACAATTCAACCCCCTCCTTGGGCAGCCTTTTCCAATGTCCTATGACCCCTTTGATAAAGAAGTTTTTCCTAATGTCCAACCTAAACTTTATGCAACCTGAGGCTTTTTCCTCTTGTCCCATCACTTATTACTTTGAGAAGAGACTAACCCCACCTGTCTACAACCTGCTTTCAGGTAGTGTTAGATAAGCACTAAGGCCCCTCTTCTTCCCAGACCAAACTGCCCTGGCTACCTCAGCCACTCTTCACAGGACTTGTTCTCCAGACCCTTCACCAGCAAGAATGACCTTGTTGTCATTCTTCAGACCATCTCTGGCACCTCAATATCTTTCTTTTATTGAGGTGCCCAAAATTGAACACAGCATCATCAGTGGACAGGATAGAGAGACAATCACTTTACTACTCCTGCTGACTTCTCACTCTACATTCTTGTGTGACTGTGTACACAGGTCTTAAATGCAAGGAATGGGTGCTAAAAGCTGTGAAACCAAACATTACTAGATTGTGGTTCTGCAGGATTTGGGTTTTGTTTAAATCACATATATACACTGTATCTAAAGCAGACACACAGCAGACTTCCTGGGTGCTAACATTTTATTGTTGATGGAAACATAACAATATACCCTACTGCTCTCTCAGGGAGGCTACAAGATTACCAGACACCCCAGTAGCTGCCATTTGAGATCTTGACACTTTTGAAAGTACTGTCTGTCTTAAGATTACTTGCCCTACCCAATGCCAATGCACCCAACATTCACAGTGATACTGATTGCATACATAGAAGCACCCACACTACAGTCTGGAAGCACAGAACTCAGAACCACAGAGATCCAAGACAGCCCTCCACCTAAGTCTCCCCTTGAAATAAAAATCAAGGAATTCAGGCAGGGGTGGGAGTTTGAGAAAGAGAAGGAACCCAGATCACCTGCAAACAAGAAGTTTAGGGAAGGGAAAGAAAACAGGTTCCCTAAGCCTGTAGCCTTCCATGGGGTTGTTATGACTCAAGTGCATGAGGGGAGTGCATGGTACTTGGCCTTGTTGAAACTCATACATAACTGTAATTAACCTTGGACCATCAAGCTAGATCCCTCAGTAAGAGCCCTGGAGCAGATCAATATACCTGCCCAGCTTGGTGTCATCTGCAAACTGATCAATCCCATAATCCAAATCGTTCATAAAGATATTAAAGAGAATAGGCCCCAATACTGATCCCTAGGGAACACCACTAGTGACTGGATATCAGTCAGATTTATCTCCATTCCCCACCTCTATTTGGGACCAGCCATACAGCTAGTTTTTTATCCAGTTCAGCCTGTACTTACCCCAGCCTTGTGCCAGAAGTTTCTGAAGGCAGGTGCTATGGGAAACAGTTTTCAGTGTTTAGCAGGTTTTACTAAAATCCAGGTAGACAATGTCCACAGCCCTTCCCTCATCCACTGGGTGGGTCCCCTTGTTGTAGAAGATCAGATTAGTCAGAGAGAAACTGGGAACAGGCTGCCAAGACAGGATGTAGATTATCCTGTGGAATGTCCCCAGATGGGACATTCAAAACCCACCTGTGCAACCTCCTTCACAGCTCTGCTGATCTGTCAAGTCAAGACCTTCCTGGGCTCCAGCTTGCAGCTCTCCAAGCCCAATCACCTCTGCAACTGAACTCAGCTAGATACTATAGGATTCAAGCACAGTCAGAAAGCTACAAACACTGCTTCCTGCTCTTTAGAAGGACACGCAGAGTCAAGCCTGAATGAAAATATGTGAACATGTGGAACATTTCCTACAGATGCAAAAGAATATGTGATTCGTAAAAATACAGCTCTCAGAAGAACTGTCACAGAGCAAGCTATTCAGTGTTACACAGAGACTTGGGGTGACTCAATTGCAAAGTTGTGAAAATCATTTTAAAGAAACTACAGTGTCTTTGAAAAAAGCATTCCAAACACTCAGAGAATTTAGCAGAATATGTAAAAAGCACTGAAAAAATTCAATGTGTTTTAATAACAGCTTCAGAGCTAAATAAACTGACAAAAATTTATAAAGATGCTGTTTTGTCACAATGTGTTTCATTGAGCTCTTTCAGGAATGTAGAAAAGGGAACCCACTACAAAACAAGAATGAAAAAGGAAGTGTTCATGGCACAGAGAGGCTGAAGTCACAGGGTTAGGACAAGATGGATCACTGCTCATGCTCTAAGCAGCTTTTAGCATTAAGAAGAGTCATGGAATCATTTAGGCTGGAAAAGAAATTTAAGATCACTGAGATCTTAAAAAAAGGATTCCAGTTTGCAATAACAAAATTTTTACTAACTAAGCTATGAAAAGTGGCCTAAAATGGCAATTGAGAACCAGAAATCTCTGATGTTTTAATTGCTCATATGCAAATTTGTAAACATAGTCCTTAAAGATCAGTCTGACACTTTTCTAGATTTTGTAAAAAAAATACTTACAGCATAGTAACAAAGGATTGGAAGAAATTACATATTAAATATTAGTCAAAATGTAAAAGACACGACAAAACAAAGTCCACAGTATCACTCACTGACCAAGTTCACAGATAGAAAGACAAAACTCCAAATTCACCCAGAAGAGAACTTATTTTTCAAGCGCCCTCTACACTACTTGAATACATTTATCAGATATTATATTTAGTCAAATATCTGACTGCATTTCAATCCTTTATTAATATTGTTTATTCTTCCTCTAACCACAAGTCTTAACTCAGTCTTAACAAAGCTTCACTCACTTAAATCATTCTCAGATTTGATTCACACANAGAACTTATTTTTCAAGCGCCCTCTACACTACTTGAATACATTTATCAGATATTGGGTATCTTAGATATTAAATTTAGTCAACTATCTGACTGCATTTCAATCCTTTATTAATATTATTTATTCTTCCTCTAACCACAAGTCTTAACTCAGTCTTAACAAAACTTCACTCACTTAAATCATTCTCAGATTTGATTCACACAGTGTCTGCATAGCTTTCCTCTACAAAATAGATGAAATGTTTATATTGTTATCAAACAAATATGTTGTCATCTGCTCCCTCGTTGTCCTAGTCACAGTAATCTGTGGCTAGAAATGAGAGGCAGTATTTAATGTCCATTGCACAGGTAACAACATTCGCAGACAAGAAAGTCTGGCTTTGCAGAAAAGGCAGCTAAGTCACTCTTGCTGTCAGTTATATTCAGTCCCCATTGCAGGGACCAGTTCATTCAGCATGGCTGAGACCTATTATTTCCCAGGTAACAAAGCATTATTACCCCTGCTGCTCTTAAGTTATTGAAGTGGTGACCATAAAGGAGAGACCATCATAACCAGTTAATATAAACTGTCGCAAAACTACCCTAATGAGCCTTATTTTGAGTCCTGATGATGATTATCAGTATACTACCTCCAATCAATATTTCAGACTATATTTAAAGACACATAGGTTCTGTTCCATTATGACATATTATTTTAGTTTTTAGGAAATAATCCTGAATGTGCCAAAAATTCCTAGTGATCTTTACAAAATCTCTGGCTCCATGTCAGGGTAATTCCCACTTACAGATAGAAAAGCTGATGTATAGAAAGCAGTAAGAATGACCAGTCTTGAATTAGTGCCGGAGCTCAAAACTGAAAACAGCATCCCTGTTTCTATAGACAGTTGTACTTAGTGTCAGACAGGGGAGGAATATAGCCCTGAAAAAACCTTGTAAAACCTCTGCATCCTGCTATTTCCCCAGTGCTGTTATTTGAATACAATTGCCAATTAAAAATTAACTCAAAATAAATGTCATGCCTCCCAATATGCCTGCACACTGCCATCATCTGCCAGGCACACTTTCAGTCCTGTCTCTTTAGAGGAACTAGGTCCACTAAGGAAGAAGGGACCAAGGGCATGGGAGAGTATTAATAATTCTTATTATTAATTATTATAATTAATTAATAATTAATTAATAATTAATTAATAATTATATTATTATTATTATTTCTTATTATTAGATACAAGGAACAAACGTCTTCTCATGTCCACTAACTCAGAGGTAAAAGGCAAAAGCAACCATAAAAACCCTTCATGTAGAGAAATAAGCACTGCTCAAGGTTCATTCAAGAGAAAATTTCATTCAGTCAATAATTGTTTTTTGAAGTATTATGGAAGTCAAGTAGGTTGCATGAAGTAATGCTGGTGATTAATGCTGGTGATAGCAAGCATGTTCCTTGGTTCAACCTGTTCCAATGTCTCACTATATTCAGAGTGAATAACTTCCTCCGTATATTTAATCTAAATGCATTTAACTTAACATTCCTGAAAGGAAATTAAACTTTAGGCAATTTGAGAAGTGTTAAGTTGAACAGAAATGGTGCATTCAAGTATTATGCCCTCAGAAATCATCTCATGTGAACTGAGACTTGCCTACACATCATTCATTAGAGGAAAAATGACATTTCTTTCTGCCTGACTCTGACAATGTTATAACCAGTTCTCAAATCCCATGGCAATCAGACCCAAGATGTGTTTTCCCTCATTCCCCACACTGATGCTGAACAGGCCTTTGAGGTGATAAATTCAGGCATGCCCTCCACAGCTGACCTGGTACTTTGTATACATTTCTTTTATTCAGTGTTTAAGGTATAGAATACTTATATGCTGGAGGTTTCAAAACTAATTGATATTACTTGTTGGCAAGAAAATAAGTCAGCAGTCCCATCCACAGTCACACTTAGCCTGGCTCTTAAGGATGAGAACTCAACCAGCATGGAAAATCACCGCTGTGCATGCCACAGGAGGGCTGAAGACCATAAAGGCAAAGAACTCAGGCGTCTCCTTCTGGTGCATCTCCAGCCTTCATACAGAGGTGCACTTTGCCTCTTTACAGGCAGAAGAGCACTGCTGTGCCGCTTCCATCATGGACATGCTACTTGCTATATACCCTGGATCAGCAGTGTGGTTCCCACCTGGACTAAGTCCATCATTCTCCACTACCTTATACCACTTGATGAAGCAAAACGAGTCTATTCCAATCCTTTGGCCCACAGCCCACCACCCGGCAATCTCATCCCTCTAACAGACATCTATACGGAAACCTGCCTCCACTTCCAGCGGGGCTTTATTGCCCACCTGGGCCACCTCTGCAATCCGCCCGTCTCCCACGATCCAACAAACCCCACATCAGATCCCCCCCACCCCTCAGCCCTGCCACACCACGGCGACCGTTAAACGGGCTCGCTCCGCCCCGCCATCCCTATCGCCAGGCCGCAGCTACCACTCGGGCTTATCTACCGCGGACAGTGAATCGGCCTCCCGCCTCGCCCCAGTCCAAAGCGGGGGGGGCTTTGCTACGCGCATCCGCCAGGGCCCCGGCCATCGGCCCCCGCCCCCTCGGCCCTCTTAGGAGTCGGTGCGGTGGAGGCAGCCTGGCGGCAATAGCGCTCTGCACCGGGCTCGCCGTCACTGCTGCAGGCTGACGGGCGGGCGGACCTCCTGCGCCTCCTCCGCCGCGGGCGCTCATGCGGCAGTCAGTGCTGCCCCTCCCGATTTTCGCCGAGAAGCCTCCGCCTCGCTGTGTGTGGCGTGTGAGGCGTGGCAGTGACGCCCCGGGCCCAGCCATGCAGGGGGTAGCCCCCAGCGGGCCGGCAGCGGCCGGCGGGCGCTGATGCTTTCGATGCTGGGTGGCGGCGGGGCCGCGGCCACCGCCAGAGCACCCCCCTCAGGAGAGGCGGCGGCGCGGGAGGAGGAGCAGCAGCAGGAGGAGGAGGGCGACGAGGATCTCCGTGACGGCGGCGTCCCCTTCTTTATCAACCGCGGTGGATTGCCTGTGGACGAGCCCACCTGGGAGCGGATGTGGCGGCATGTGGGCAGAATCCACCCGGAGGGGGCGCGGGTGGCGCAGAGGATCCGCGGGGCTGCCGACTTGCCCAAGGTGAGACTCTCGGTAGGGTTGGAGCTGCGGGGGTCCGGCGGGAGAAAAGCGGAGGCATCCTGCGAGGAGAGGCCCACCACCCCCACCTTGGGAGTAATCCTGTTCTTGTAAAGGCCTGCTGTAACTCGGCGACTGGGATGGTGTCTGCGGGGCTTTGCAGGTGGTGAGAATTGCGTGGTGTTTTGCCTGCTCCCAAATTTTGCCGTTGAGCAGTAGCCAGTATTGGATGTGGGGGGAAGTAACTTTCAAAGTAGTTGTCAATACACTAAATTTAATACTATACACTGGTGACTGCAGAAGGCTGTGATAAGACTTGATAAATACACTCACAGATCAACAGTAGGAAGCAACGTCTTTCACTTGGATGTGAAAGTTGAGAGATCTCTGATCTCCATTTCCTTCTGGTAGATTTGGGGCGAGTGGGCATTGAATGAACTGTGCCACCGTAGTAGGACATGGTTGACTGTCTGTGGATGCTAGGTTCAAGAGGCCACCCTTCCGTGGGCTTTTTCCTTTCTAGCACCAGGGTACAATGTTGGGAAAATCAAATGAGTGCACACTGAAATACAAACCAATGTGTATTTGCTTCTTCAAGAAATGATGGATTGTAAATGAGGTGGTTATGAGGACAAAGACAGGAAGAGTTGCATCTAATGGGCTCATACATAGAGAGGGGGGAAATCCACTTTCTTTAGACAGTCTAACAACTGGGATTGGTATTGCTCCCATGCTTGTTGACAAAGGAAGATTAGGGAGGTACTTGGGCACATATAAGCACCATAAAAGAAACAGTTGCTAAACCAGGCTAGCCTCAAAAACCTCTGTGATTTTCATAAGGTGGAGCTTTGCTGTATTCCACTTGCTCTGCCTTGCCCATTTGGTACGCGAAGATCTCTCTTGTTTTCTTCTAGAGCTTTCCATGATTACATGGGATGCTTTCTGAAAGCAGAAATCAGACAGCCTGTCAGTGTAGGGTGGTGGCAACCCCTCCACATAGTGATGAGGGTCTGTGGACATGTTCAGTCAGTCTGCTATGCCTAGCAGAAGTATGGGAAATCTGGCCTCTTCACCTAACTTTCTCTCCAGTTTTCAGAATAACTTCATGGAAAGCCAAATAGATGTGATTTTCTATATTTTCTGTTAAAAATAAATTACTCTCTGTTTTCTGGGGGATTGTGAAGACTGATGAATATTTATAGCCCCTCTGCAATATGCAGTGGATGATGGATAAGGAGAAAGTCTCCCCATCCAGTCAATGTAGGACTGAGGGATGGAGAGCTTATTCTTCCCCTACTACTTTGATTGCCCCATTAAAATACTAGGGACCTGATGCACTTAATCTGTCCATCTCCACTCAAAAAACATGAAAGTCTCTGTGCTGAACAAATGAAACAATGTCAGTCAGCCTGGCTATTACCTCTTGCATTGCTTCTGCTTAGAAATGATTTCCAATGACTCAGTATGTCAGCTTACTGCATCCAAACTGACTCAGCTTGTGTTGTTCCAGAGACAGCTCCATCCCTGTGCTTCTCCCTGGAGTCTTCCCTATTCCAGATGTGGCTGAAAAAAGCTGTTTTGCGTTTGCTCCTGCCACTCCCGTGCAGTCTCCTGCAGGGGAGCCAGCTGCTACTACTTTCTCCTCACAGGGTACAGAAATGAAGCATGGGAGATGGTTCTTCCAAATAAATGGGTACCAGTTAAACATTGTTACTTAGTTGTTTGGGTTTTTTTTAAAGTCAAGACACAGGAGAGAAAATTAACAGACTGAGTTTAGCTCAGTGTTTACTTGCTGATGGTGTTTGGAGCTAGACTGAGTGACCACATCCAGAGACAGTGACAGCCCCTCTCTCACTGCTAAGCAGTGTGTACTGTGTAGGCACAAGCAGGTTACAACTATGGGGCAAAACAGGATAGGTTGCTCATCAGACTGAAAACTATCCATGCTTGCTATCTCAACTTTTGGCTGCCTCAGGTGCTTGACTTGGTTCACCAGTCATTTGTGCCAAGAAGAAGGAGGTATGTAGAAGGAGATAGAGAAATAAAAGGCCACAGAAATACATGGAGGGTGATGAATGGCTAAGCAGTGCTGCTGACTACAAAACCGTGGTGAGCAGAGACAGTTACAGACAATGAAAACCCAATCCTTTTTAGCTGGAAATGGCCCAGTTCTGTGGGGAAGTCCAAGGAGGATGTCACCAAACTGCTGTGAAATGTCTGGTATCAAACAAGTTTGTGCAAGGCATAACCATCCTTCAGAAGGAAAATGCTGGGCTGTTTTTCCAAGCCTGTCAGTCACACCAAATTAGTGTCTTTATTATATTGTCTAGTGAGGGGCATGTATGCTCTTACTTACAGGCCTGGTCCATGCTCCAGTGGATCTGGGAAAACTCATTCCCTGTTTTTGCCTCTCTCTGTTTTCAGTTTTGTTTTGTGCCTTGCAACTTTCATGCTGCAATGATGCCAAGCTCCCGGGGGGAATGGCTTTCCTGTCTCACATATTGCCTTGTCATTTAATTTTACCTAATTCTTACATTGTACCATTGCCTAAATTCAGGGCCCTTTTGCACATTTTCTTTTGCAGATCTGTGGTGATGCTTCATTATGAATTCCTTCCCATTTATCAGTGTGGGAACAAAGGAATGTTTCTGGTGTAGTCACTTCAGGCGGCAAAAGGGGCTGGTTTCAGAGGACCACACTCCCTGTAGCTGTGTGTCACTGAGTTCAGCAAGAAGCTGGGGAGGTTTGGAAGCAATGATTTACATTCTCTTCCCTATTTCAGATTCCCATACCAAGTGTGCCTGTGTTCCAGCCGACCACCCCCATCCCTGAACGCCTGGAAGCTGTACAGCGCTACATCAGGGAGCTTCAGTATCCTTTACTGTTACTTAGGTCCCTGGAGCAGTAACCAGGAAGAGAGAGCAAGGGGGCTTTATTTCCCTGTGAAGAACAGAAAAAATCATTCTGTTGTAGCTGGTCAGGAACTGAAACTTACTCCCTGAAAATAGGAAGTTTGACTTAGGATGAAGGTTTGTTTTGCTGCTGTTTCTCTTCTGCCCAAATTACCCTCTGATCCTTGTCACTCCATGTAACAAGTAGGTTTGTTGTGAAGGGCCTTTCCCCACCACCCACATTTCTAGGGTAGGGGCTTTACAGTGCCATTTTGTTAAAAGCATGCATAGCTGAGACCTGGCAGAAAGGTCTCTGATTAGACTGTTGCCTTGCTGTTAAAGTGTGAGTGAGCTGTGGTGATAAGGTAGCCTCTCAGGTAATCCTAGTCAAACACTGTCCTCTGCAGCTGTCCGAAGGACAGTCACATGACTTCTGTAGTAGCCTGCCTCTTTATATGTACAACTGCCAGTTTGTCTGTGTCCTAGGAAGGAGATTTCTCCATCCCTGTTGTGGTGGACAGCAGATGTGCTGTGTAAGCACAGTCTAATCTCACTGATGAGATAGAGCTAGCTTTGTCTCCAGCCCTAAAACAAAGTAGGAAGGCAGACCTTTTGTCACATCTCACCTCTCTGTAGTGGTTGTGCTCTGGATTGGGGCCCAGGCAGTCTTAGAATGAGGTTATTGTGTCTGTTTCAATGATCTCTGTGTTCTTTGTAGACTGGAACAGGCAGAGGTATATCCAGTTTTGTTCTGCCCTGGTTAACCCGAAAGATAAACAAAGCATGCACTATCATTAAGGACTTTGGGGAAGTGGTATAGACACCTGTGTGTGAGAAGGAAAAAAAGAATTGTCAAGAACAAAATGCAGTGGAAGGAAGGTGGGACTACAAATTAGAGAAATGCAGAAGAGGGAGGTGGGGACTACTTTCATATATTTGTGGGAACACGGATTTGCTCAAAGTAATGTTACAGTTACTCTGACAGGTGTTCTTCAAACTACTTTCCAAGCTGCCAGGCCCTTAATGTCTTACTTCCAGGTACAATCACACTGGGACACAATTCTTTGAGATTAAGAAGAGCAGACCTCTGACTGGGTAAGTGCTGGCAGCTCCTACAGCTTTTACTCCTTACTTTAAGGTCTAGGGGCCTTGCAATACCCACTGCCTTTTCTTCCATCCCCTGTCTAGGTGGCATTTGTTCAGAATTTTCAGCACTGCAGCTCCATTCCACTTTAGTTGACTTTATTGTTTGTTGTCTGGGGCATCTCTCATGGATTCAGAAATTAGATCCTTTCTTGAACAATCCTAGTAAAAGCCAAGTGTCTTTGCAGGTAGGCTCACTAGCTTTCAATGTCTCACACTTTGAAGGAGAAGGGAGATTTTCCTGACTGCAGATTTTGGGAAAAGCTGTGCCACATAAATTCCTGGAGATAAGCACCTATCATTCATTGACTTTCTTGGCCAGCATATTGAGCATCTTCCAAGACTGGCTTCTTACTATGGGTCTAGTCCATAGACTAGCATGATCCCAAATGTCTTGTGTTGTAATCAGAGCAATGTGTCCTCCATATTACCTACTGAACAGAGACTAATAGTAGCACTGAATATGTAAGTACTACTTTACATGTGTAGTCCGAAAGGGTTGAACTGGCTATGCTTGAATAGCGCAAGCCCTTTTAACTGTCTTTGTCTTTCTCTTGTCCCACCCTGCAGGCTGATGGACCTGGCCAAAGAAATGACCAAAGAGGCACTGCCAATTAAATGCCTGGAAGCTGTGATCCTAGGAATGTATCCTTTCCTCTTAGAATTGTGCATGTCTGTCTGTTCTCATGTTTTCTCCTCTGCTTTCTTACGATGCTTTGAGGCTGCTGATTGCCATTGAGCCCCACATCTGTTTCCCATCATCAATTCTCCAAAAAAAACCCACCAATAAAATCCAAATCCAAACAATTCTTTGAAATATCAGAACCAGTTCTTTGGAAGAAGGGTGATACTGTTTTGGATAAGTCTACAGTTGAGTAAAAGATAAAGGAAGGATCTATGGAACATCTAAAGAAGGGCAAAAATACAAGCTAGAAGTAGGTCTGAAGTCCTTTGTGAATAACTGTTTCTTTATTGCGATGTGTGTTTCCTTACTGTTTGCATCTATTCTACATTAAAATAAGTTAGGGATCCTTCCTGACCTCCAGTTGTGGTACACCTTACTATTATATCTAACACTTATATATGCCAGCTTAGGTAGTACCTGTATTAATTCTGGACATGTATCGTATTTATGTACACATCTTTTCTAGATATTTTACAGGCTTACTTAAGTCTGTCACTTGGGGCATAGATCCTGACGTCCAGTGACAAAACCACCTGGAGGGGCAGAGATGGCAAGTGGATGCTTCAGAAAGGTAGTCTAAAGAGTACTTTGTTCTCAGGTTCCTTGGTTTTTGTGTGAAATGGTGGCAGACTAAAACAGACTAAAACAAAGTAATAATGCTATGGCTTTAATAATTTGGAAACTGCAGAACACAATCCATCTGAGCTGTTAGCATTGCAACTTCACAAAACTGCCTCAAAATTATCTATTTTGTTGACTGTCTTCTTGAAGAGGCCAAGTCTAGTTTCCCCATGACCCTAATGAAAGTAGGGCAGCCTGCAGTGAGCTGGACTCTTAAGAACACATCCTGCCTGTGTGATCCCTGAGTCTCTGGTGAGTCTGATGAACAGGCCGGGGGTCTTTGAAGCAGGAAGTGTCTTGTCAAGAAAATGGTATCACTGGTTGTTTCCTGAACAGTGATTGCTGTCAGTTACCTCACCAACAACATAACCACACTGGATCGTTTTCCCATCAGCTTCAAAACCCACTTCTCAGGGAACTACTTTCGCCACATTGTGCTAGGGGTGAACTTTGGAGGCCGCTATGGAGCGCTGGGCATCAGCCGACGTGAGGAGCTCATGTACAAAGCACCTGTCTTCCGCACACTTAGTGAGCTCATCTTTGATTTTGAGGAGGCATATCGCCGCTGCTGGCACACTCTCAAAAAGGTGAAGCTAGGCCACTGCATATCCCATGACCCACACAGCGTGGAGCAGATTGAGTGGAAGCACTCCATCTTGGATCTGGACAAGCTAACCCGGGAAGACTTCCGTAAAGAGCTTGAGAGACATGCCCGTGATATGAGGCTCAAGGTAAGTAGCAAGGAGAAGTAGTTTGCTGCTGCATTAGCAGTCCTGTCTGGCTGATGGTGCATTGGAGAAATAAGTAGCAGAAAACTCACCTATTGGTGGTGGCATAAAGGGTAAATTAGAGGCTGGGAACTTTTCCTTTGTACACAGGCTGAATCCCCTAAGGGATGCTCATGCAGTACTGCAGTTGCAATGAGCTTGAACTGTATATAGTCCTTGAAACCATAGCTGTCACTAGATTGTGTTTTCTGCATTTTGCAATTTGGATGCACATGCTTCTCTTTTTCAACTTTTATACTTACGTTGGGCTTTGTGTTTTATAGTTACTACTTGTATTGGGTTTCTGCTCATGTTGTTCTTTACTTTTCCTGGAAGATTGGCAAAGGAACTGGGCCACCTTCTCCTACCAAGGACAGAAAGAAAGATGTCTCCTCCCCACAGAGAGGTCAGGCCAGCCCCCATCGGCGCAACAGCCGTGGGGACAGACGGTGAGTGGGACTGCTGGGCAGGAGATCTATCTAGAACATATCTGTTTTATGCACAGGTTCCACCTTGCTGTCTGGTTTTGGACCCTTCTGATGTCTTGTTGGACTTCTTTCGAACAGGGGATATACTTCCCTGTTATGCAGTAGCATTCTCCCTTAGTCTGTGCATTTGTGAGTTTCTCATTGCTTGGGCAGTGGTGGGGCAGATGGGTTTTTGTTTTGACAGGGAGAAGGAAGGCAGCTCAAAGAGGCGGTGGGCTTGGTAGCTGACATTTAACCTTATGTCAGGGTCTGTGCTCTGGTGTCTCACAGGTGTGTGCCCCAAAAAGTTTTCAAAAATTACATTGCTGTCAGTGAGATTATTTTCCTGAACCATATCTGGGGTTACAGAGTGCACTTCCTGGTCTTTCTAATCTGCATTCTCTTCTGTGGAGATCATTGAGCTACCAGAAGTGTCAGAAAAATCCTGCCCCCAATAGTGTAGGATAAATTTGAACCTTTCCTGTCCCTTTTCTTGTTCTGCCATCTCTATGTACAACACTTCCTGAATGAAAGCAAACCCCACCAGTTTCTGAGTAGTTCTTACTCTCTTTGTTCACAGTCCATCTGGTGAGAAGAAGCCTGCTGATTCCAAAGCCATGCCGGACCTCAATGGATATCAGATCCGGGTGTGAAGAGGTGTGCCTTGTGTTCCTGACTCCACAAGCTCTTGCTGGCCAAAACTGAGACCTGTGTATCTGCAGCAATTCTGACAAAGGGAACAGGGGACCTGGCATGGAACAGTAATGATCTTTCCAGGTACTTCCTAGAAGCCCACTTCCACTACTGGATCCCATGGATTCCAGATAATTCACCTGTCTCTTTCTAGGGGAGGTGTTCATCTTAGTTCACTGAAACAAGTATCGTTAAAACATACAAGCCCTGCAGGGCTGAAGAATAAGCAATGAGGGAATATGATGGCTCTCAGCACTCACATCTTGTGCAAAAGCTCTTGGTTTTGTTATTCTGAACTATTTGTTTAGCATTGCTCCTGTGAGAGACAGGGCTGAATTTGCTTAGCCTGATTTATTGATCATACAAGGCCTTTTGTCTGGAGAAACCGCTTGTGCGTTTAGTCCTGCCTATTTCAAAGCATTTCATTGTCTCTAAGTGGGCTAGACAGTAGGATGGTGATCCTTTTTACCTAGGGTAATGCTGATGAACTGTTGCCCTAAGTCCTTGTGTGACTGAGTGTGTCAGGATCTGTTAATACCATTGCCCTACAAAAATGGGCACAGAGATCTCAGTGATCCCACCAGTGAAGGCAAAGGCAGGCAGGGGTTGGTGGAAAGCCTGAACTTGGAGTAATTTTGTCATCAGCCTACAGTGACTGCTACAGTGAAAATTTGCAGAAGGCACTTTAGTCACTGAGTTTTAAAAGGAAATCGTTAAAGAAGGATTTAATGTAAACAGATTTTATAATATTTTTTCCCTTCCATAAGGGTCTTGCTCCTTTCTCACTGCAGTTGTAGGGCTTACTAGAAAGCCCTGCCCAAGGAATTTGCAGCTGTTTTCCTGATAGCTCATACTGGAACCTCCTGAAAGTAGTTCCCCAGTCCAGTCCCAGAGGTGTGCTCAAGCATTGGTTTTTCAGATAGCTGCAGATATTAAGAGCACCACATACTCTGTCTTTCCCCAAATGGCTAGGCCTGGCCTTTCTGCCAGCATACAGCCTTGATTCTTCCTACATTTCTTTTCAGGGTACTGCCATATACTGGGTAAGCAGTGTAATCCTTGGCAGAAATCTGGACTGTTTTCAGACATCTCTCTGAGGTCTGTACTTTTCTGCTATGCTGTATGACCAGGAGGACAATCCATAAGGAGTTAGCACAACCATTAAAATGGGTGAAGCTCCCCCCCAAAAAAAAATTAGAAAAGCCACTTAAATAAAACTAAGATGCATCCTTATAATGACTGCCTGGTTAGATGGTTAGTTTGGTTAGTTATTTGTGATTAACTGGAAAGCTCTTGAGAATAATTAGAAGTTTCACGCAGAACTTATTCAATAGCTGAACAGACTTGCGCATTTTTTGATGGAAAGGACAGGGGGAGAGAGACTTCAAAACAGATGGGGCAAGTGAGGGGTCAGCTCCAAGCCTTGAAAGGCTTCCTTGCCTCTTGAAAGCAGGGCAAAAAGGATGCTTGGCAGAGTTAGGTCACCAGGGAAGAATGGCTTAAAACAAAATACTTTGGTTGAGTTGGTAATCAAGGACTTACCCGCAGGATGTAACTAAGGTCAATAGCTTAGAAAACCAAAGGAAGCAGTTGTTTAAACAATGGACGACAAATAGAGTTCAAGGTTCCTTAATCCTCAGCTGTACCAGGCAAGAATATGATCTTTCAAGATTTAGTTATACAATTGTGTACATTAAGAGGAATTTAATTGTTATGTAACCAGTGTTAATGACTTCTGCAGAGACAAGGGAGCAGACACCAGCCCTTTGGTAGGATTACTATTTCAAGCTTGCTGCTATGTTTCTCTGTGTGGTAGAATTCCTGCCTCTTTCTGTTTCTCTATCTTCAGTTGAGCAGATGGTGCAAGAAACTGGAAAATGGCCAAACAATTCTCCCCTTCTTGCTCTGGCTTCTCGCATCTTTGTAAGAAGATGAATCACTTCTATACAAAGCTCCCTTGCCAAGAAGCGAGCAGCATCCTCCTATGACACAGAGGAATAGTACAATCCAGTTTTATGCTGTAAGAAACCTGAGAGTACAATGAAAGACAAACATTTGCACTTCCACTTCTCTCATTCACCTGCTCTGGTTTCTGGCCTCTGCTATAAGGAAACCAAAAGAGGAAAAAAGGCTGGATATGAGTCTTTCATTTCTGCAGTCTTTAGAGGTAAAGAGAAGAAAAGAACTAGACTGTAACTCATAATCCTTAGTGCCTGCAGAACAAAAAAGATCTTGAGAAGTTTTACTGATTATTTAATGTTAACTATTAATATGATGACTCCTGTAACTCTGTGGTGTAAATGTCACTGTTCATAAGGTCTCATCTGATGTCTGTTTTGTAGCCCAAGTCCTTCCTAACTGTGGGAAGGAACTGCATCCATACTCTAGGGATGAACAGACACTGCTTCTGTCATATGTGAAGTCTTAAGTGAGCTTTGAAAGACTTGAACAAACACTGACCTGTTACTAGCAAAGCTGTTTTAAATGTAATGCAAACCTTAGAAATAAGGAGTTCTGCTTTATACTTTTACATATACAAGTCCCTCGACACTTGGACAACTGCTTTTTTTTTAATTGTATTAATGGATTAGTAAACAAAACACTGCTGGTGTCACTCTGATAAAACTTGAGAAGAGCAGGGTAAAGTGTCCCTCAGTCTATGACACCAGCCTTTTTTAAACCTTGATACAATAAGTTTTAGGTCTTTAGGAACTTAAGGAATATTAGTGTTTTATATGGGAGTGGAGTGCTTTTTTGAGTGGACTGCTTTACCTGTGTGCACTATGGGTCAGTACATAGAATGTTTGGATCTGCTAATGACTCCAGAACTGTTTACAACATAGTATCTGTTCATGCAAGAGCTGTACTGCGTGTAGCAGATCTGCCCAACACAGACAAAACACCGATTAAAGTGTTGCAGGTGAAAGCTTTCATCAGGTGCCTGACTCTTCAGGTACACTGATGTGTGATGTGTGGTGGTGTATAAAGTGAAAAAGACTCATTTAAACAGCAGAGTTCAAGAAACTGTGCAGAAGAATGCTTCTGCTTCCGAAGGGCAAAAATCTGGATTTGATTTGCTTTACCTTTCTCCAGTGGCTCTGGCTAATCACTTCAGATGGCTCCTTCTAATTGAAGTATTTCAAGCATTCCTAGATATAAGCAGAAGTGCTTTGTGTCCCATGTGTATTGTGCATGCAAATCTGGCTTAAACACCTGCAGTATTCCAGTGGTCTTGCAATGTTGTGCTGATAACATTAAGACCTACATTATGGATTTGTAACTTAGCCTAAGAAAACAAGTGCTATTCTGTGCTTGCTTGTTCTGGCAAGTGCTTGCCAGAGTGAGGTAGAGGTATTCCCTTTACAGCCAAACTGAACTCCTTCAGGAATTTAATATTTTTGTATGTTTTCTGAGCAGGTGTTTACTTATGTCACAGCCACTCTCTTTCAGTGATGCCCTGGACCTATCTGCTCAAGACTAATTCAACTGAGGCCCAGAAGGCTACTGAATCCCCTGTAATCTCTGCAAAGCAGAGCGTCCCTCCATGTCAGGGTTGAGATGGTGCTAGTGGGACCAGTGGTCCCCTTCCATGCATGTCAATATTCTACTCTAGCACTGATAGGGTGCTCCAAAACCATTTAAAACTTTATCACCTGTATAGTTCAGAACTAAGAAAAGTAAGGTTTCTTTCTTTAAGAACAAGATCATGTGTCTTTTTATAGTTAATCAGTGTGGTTCTGTGTTCTTACGTAGCAAACAGAACCTGTATTTAGAATTAGTTCTTTCTGCACTTCCCATAGCCCTCATGTTCGTACTTCTTCCTGATTTCTTTGACACTTGCACAATAAAATTTCCCTCTGTGCTCTTCTCAGCTGTGCAAGGGAAACAAGATGTCTATACTGTCTTTCTTCCCAATGGAAACTTTCCTGTTGTCAGTCACCTGGGAAGTGAAAGGTACAACCTTGAGTGATGTTATCAAGACATTAAGTATGAATGTTCTTCCTGCACTTAGTATGCACATGGAAGAACCCTCATTCTCCTTCAATTATCTGAACAGATGAGTATGCTTGTACATACACAGGCAGCTGCCATACCTGGCTGTGTACTAAAGTGTTAGAAATGATCCAACAGACCACCCAAAACTTCAAATAAATCTTTTGTATTTTATCATTGCAGTAATAAGGAATGAGCAAGCAGCAGTGGGTGCAGGGGGAGTCTGCCACTCCACCAACATGCACATCTACAGTTAAAGGCAGCAACACTTTGCACCAATGACAAGGGGGGATATTGTTTTTATCTTGACACGAATCATGACATCTCACAAAAGGCTAAAACTTAGTTTTTCCTCTTTGACTGCCATTGGTCAGACTGGATGGGGAAAAAAAGGTTAGTGGATGCAGCAACAGACTTTTGAGTCTTGAAACAGTACTTTAAGAGCCTCTGCTTGCACTGTGTGACCCCTGTGTTTCAGCTTCCATCAACAGGTCCTTATCTCACTGCGCTACTCTTCAAAATATGATTGATACCCTTTGTGGCTGAAAAGTCATATTGCTTGAAGTGTGTAGTTAGTGGCCTTCTAGACAATGACCACCAGGACTCTGGGCTAATAAAGGACAGTCAGCAGCAAGATTCAGTGCTTTTGTGTTACAAGGAGGATCCACCTTTATTCAAGCTATAACCTTTCAGGCATAACATACCCCTTGTCTGTAGGAGAATGAGTTCCAGCTGGGACCAGCAGCAGGATGTAAGCAAGCTCACAGCATTAAGAGGAAAGGAATAAACATCCCTTCACCTGTCTGGAGTACATTAGAGAGCAGAAAGGTAGTCCCTCTTAGCTAAGTGAATTGTATGACCAACTTCTACCTTGAAGGGAAGTGATTGCACAGCACCTAGTAGATGGAATGAAGATACAAAAGAAGAAAGTAACCACTTCACAAGCTTGTACTCAGGTCCAGGAGTTGGCAGATTTCAGCAGCAGTTGAAGAGTTCTTGATCACGTATTAAATACAATAAACAACATCAGCAAACAAAGACTAAAATTCTGTGACTTCTATAAATCCCTACTTCAGATGCTTGCTTGAAAATACTCTCTGCCACGTGTCTTACAGATTTTGCTAAAAATCAGGTAACTCCTTAACCCCTTATGGATGTGTAAGTCAGGGTGACTACTAGACAATGGACTAAAAACCAGCAAAAATGTAATGACCACTGCTGAAATGGAAAATAAGTCTTTGTGCTCCCTCTTAGATCAGGCTTTCCCTCTGCTAATCACAGCTCCTGCAGCTGTAGGTTTTTAAATCAGGTAGAGATTACACTATTTGGACCCTGGCAATAGGTCTGCATTGTGGAAAGGATACACAGCTCAGCAAAACAGTAACTGAAATTTAAGGAAAAGAAACCCACTCAGCTACTATGCTGAGAAGTCTAAGACTGCAGAACTGAAGGCTCTCATGAGCTTAAAAGCATACTGGAAAGCAAAAGCTGTGGCTAGCAAGCCATTACAGACTTCAGCTAACTCAGCTGAGTTGGCTTTCGATTGTATTTTTATTTTGGCAAAGAACAGCTGCCATCCTATCTCTACCCTCCCTCTCAGGGGAGGGAGTTGAGTTTACTGCATCCATCTACCTGCAGTTCAGGAGTGGCTCCTTACAGGATACTCCTAAGACTGCTATAGGTTTTCCATCCTGAAAGAAAAGAAAGACCCTCACACCTGGAAACACCATGCAGTACATACATTCAGTGGCAGTGACTGTGCAACTTGAGGTGTGAGGAAGCTACAGAATGCACTGCCAGGCAGGACATTCTGACAAATAGCAGGTCACAGCCAGCGATTAACTACCTGGAGATGGCATTCTACTAAAGACTGTGTGCTGCTTTAGATGACCCCCAAAAGGCTTCATCTGCATTTGCATAAACCACGGATGTACCTGCAGATGCCTAGGAGTACATCCAATCAGAGCTCCTTACCGAGATGGTGGCAATGGGAGGAAAAATTGCACTGTAGCAGCCCCCTGCTTTGCAGACTGTTTGCCAACACTATTCTCAAATATTAAGAGTAGGACACTAAGAGTCAGAGTTGATCTTAAAAGATACTCTGTCTAAGACACAACTGTTCTTAGCACCTCTAAGAAACTCTTCAGAGAAGAGGAACAAAGGTCAAGTATATTTAGGAATAAATCTAAGTGCTGGTTTCAGAGTTCCCACCCCTCCAACATAACTCTTCAGAGGTGAGGGAACTCGCCTCACAGAGGTAAGACACTACTTAAATGCTGAGTTTATAGTAAGACTTAGCCCTCAAGAATTCCACTCATCACTTTTAACTGAAGAAATACAGCTGCAGAAAACCTAAACATCACCAACTCAAAAAGATAACTGGGTATGGCAGTAATGGGAAAACAGCTGCTGGAAAATGAACTCGTAAGGAAAGGTATGGATAAAGCCAAGCTCAAGCAGCAGCCACATTTCATTTACGAAGAAAAGAGAGCAATTCTATTGCTCACCACTCCTCCCTTACCATGTAATAGAGACAATTGATTATAAAAGGAATTCTCCAGGAGTGATAAACTTAAATCTCTAAGAAAGTGAAGGTTTAATAGAAGTCCAACTTCTATGAAACAGCGTAACTAAATGCAGCCTACCAGCTGCAGTGCCATCTAAGCTGTAGTCTAGCAAAGACACTTTGACAAATACATGTTTGCCTCAACTGCTGCATGCTCCTTCAGCTTAGAAGCCTGGTAACAGAGTATGTTTACACACTACCAGTGGTCTTTGGCATCTGCTCCCCTAATTACCAGTCTCCCTGAGCTCTGCATCACTAACAAAGTCAGGAGAGACAACACATAATTTTTGAAGATTTTATTGGGGGCAAATTCAGTAGACCAAAGCACACACAGCGCTGGGTACATACAGGGGCTATGCACAAAACAAAGCAGACCCTTCCAGAGCTTTGTAGTGTTTTTCACCCACACAGCCACTTGAGCTTTATTACATTATTTATGTAAAGGTGTCTCCTGCTTGAAATTTACAACCTTTTGATCCTGTCCATTTGGCATTAACTCTCTCCTCACATTCCTTTACAACAGATAATGCTTTAGCTGGAGCAACAAAACTGCCTCCTCCCATCAATTTGTAACAAAGGAGTTTATTTAATTATTTACAATATTGACTTTAATTCTAGAAAAAGAAACAGGCAAAAGCAAAATTTCTATGCTACTTCATCACAAATTCACCCTTTCCCTTTTTGATACTGTATTTTGCTTGACCTATCAACACTTAGTTTCCCTCATTTTTTTTTCAGTCTCTTCTACTGAGCCTGGCTATTTTTAATATTCTTTGGGCACCAGTGGTCCCAGTTGCTTCAGGTTTTGCTGGCATAGCTGTTATTTGCATCCCCTCCATAAACAGACAGGAGAAAGCAAAATTTCTATCCTTATTTATCACAAGATGATGTAAATGATCCTACCCCCATGATACAGTCCCTTTCAGAATACAGCAGATAAGCCTGTCGTGCCACTTTCCTAACAATTTGCAGACCCCTCTGGAACTCATCAGAAAGCTGTGCTGATGACAACTAATCATGCATTTAGGTCAGAAAACAGCATTGAGAGCTACATCTGGAATCTGAGTTTAGTGTCCCACCACGTTGCTCATTACCTCTTACTGTATCACTGCATGCTACTCATAAAGCATCACGGACCACACATAAGGAAAAACGTCGTCACTGTGAGGGCGATGGGAGGCTGGAACAGGCTGCCCAGAAAAGGTGTGTCATCTTCTCTGGAGACGTTCAAAATTCACTTGGATGTGTTCTTGTGGGACTTACACTAAGCAGTCCTGCTCTGGCAGGAGGGTCTGACTAGATGATCTTTTGAGGTCCATTCCAACCCTTCACATTCTGTGATTATTTTTTCCCTACAACTATATACTAATTACTATTCTAAGGGTAGGGACTCTTTCCACCCAACCCCACCTCCAAACCTTTCCAATAGTTTTCCAAGGCCTGAAGCATCAGAGGTCTTCCACACCCACCGGATGGATGGTTTTAACTACAAATTGCTCCAGAACATGGTATGGCATGGCATGTTTTTTCTGAACTAGGTCAACTCTGTAGGGGTCTATAGCAGAGCTTCAGGGACAGTGCTCAAAACAACCATAGCTATCAGCTCCTCAATTCTGCCTCTTTGTGTCTGTACACGGTGACTAGCAACAGTCCAGCATTTCTGCAATAGTTTCACCTATGAATGCCCAAGGAAGCATGTGTGACCCAGGGCTCAAGGAGCTACAGATCCTTCTGAGAGCTTTCTAAACTTCAAAAAGAAAAATCAAGAGACCTTGCAGGGATGTGCTGGGGCTTCTCAGCCTGACTCCATATCCAGTGTTTAACAACGTAACCATTCCAAGTTTGTATCATACTATTTCATCTATTAAAACGGAAAGCATTAGCTCTGGAACATTAGATTTTCTAACAAAATGTTGTTGGAACCTTAGAAGTTTCCTGAGAGCAAGGTAACTTGTCTTCATGCAAGGTACCCAAAAAAAAAAGTCAAGTCTTTTGTTCAAATCAAGTGGAAGAAACACTTGTAATGTTGAAGTACAGCTATGCCTCAGCTACATCACACTACTAGCAGGGTGTTTCAGTCACAGCAGGTACAACTAGAGCTCATCTGGTGGTGGCCTGTGCACACCTTATGGGTCTCACCAGGTGGGACAGGAGCACCGCTTTCACAACAACATCTCTTCAGCTGGCCACCAGACCCAGAGAGCAATTACAACTGAAGCAGATTTCCAAAGTTGTGTCAATTTTATGTGTCACAGTGGTTTTTGTTTTGCTCTTGGTTGTTCTGGCTTTGGCTTTTTTTCAAACCTTTCATGTCTTCCAAGTTTTCTTACTACTATGTGCCCAGGTGGTGGTGGAGTTTTCTGCAACCAGGCTGCTTTTCCGGCAACTTCCTTCCATGCCAGGAAGAAAATAAAGTTTCAACTCAGCAACTAGCCTTTCATCCCCTCCCTTCACAAATGCAACCAATTACAAAATCAGAGTAAGAGTACTTGTAGAAATTAGTGCAACTGTCATATAAACATAGCCACAGAAATATCCAGCTCTGCACCCCTTCCTGCATACATCAGTGCCACAGCAGAACTGTTACCTGTGAAACAAAGCTGCAAACTTACTTACCCCTAGGCATACGGGCAAACAGTCATCCACACTGTACCAGGCAAATACCACACCAGCTGGTAGAGGCAGGAAGGGAATATGATGTCTTACAGAATCATATAGCCATAGCACCCAACCTACACACCCTGTTTCTGTACAGTTTGCAGAAACTATAAAAAGTTGCTGCAAAACATCAGTATTTGCTCTTCTTGGGAGGCAGGGAAGGGTTCCTGGATGCAAACCCCTTTGTGAGACAAGCCAAACAAACCACCTCTGGAATCTGCAGATAGGCTGGAACACAATAAAGCTCTGCCCAATCTCTCCTTCCTTTCAACCATCATTACTACTTGCTTGTGTAGCTAATTTGTCCTTCCCTCTTTCACATCCCACCCAAGAAAGCTCTGTCGAGCAAGTCCTCAGAGGGTTCAGCTGCCAGGAGCACAGCACTTTGTGTTTTTGTCTTGGCTTAAGAAAAAAATATTGTTCAGTAAAGAAAGTAACATGAAGTATGAAAGTACTCCAGTGTAACCCAGAAAGAGAATAGTATTTCAACTCTCCTAATACCTTCCCACAAAAACCCAAGGTGGGATCCAACTTCCCTGTCCCATTTATGAACAGAAGACTGATGTTTCTGGCAGTATTGCTCTCACCTATCATGGAAAAACTGAGCATCAAATTTCAGGCTAAACTGATGATCTGCCCTAGGAACAGTTATGGTTTTATTTGGTTGGTACTGGCCAAGCCACTGGTGACAGAAGTAGACTAATGAATACCAAAGGTACACTAAGATGCATCTGAGTCACAATCTGGCTCCAAATTACAGAGCCTTCCTTTCCCTCACAAAGTTTGTTAAGCAAGAGAAGTCAGGTTGTACCTTCCTAAAAGTGGTTGGCTCCAGAAGAAGACAGTAGCTTCAGGAAGAAGCTACAGTTGGCTGTCTGATCCTCTGCAGGCTGAATGGAACAAAGAAAGAGTAAAGTATCACCTCTTCCATCTGATGGCTCTGCTGCCTCTTGCATACCTTCATACCTTTCGAGACCTCTCAGAGATCCAGCCTCCTGTGCCTATTAAGCCTTTGATATCAATTTTTCCCACCTGATACTAACAGGAAGAATCACAAATATTGTTCTTAAACGTGTCAAACTAGATACCCTTCTGAGACTCCCAGGGAGCCTTCCTCAAGGTCTCTAGGCTTTGCTGCAGTTCTGCAGTTCCTTCAGGTGACTCTGTAGAAGCCTGGCTCTATTTCTGGCAATCCTATTCCATGGTCCCTTAGTCACAGCAGGCAGCTTCTCCTAGAAACTCTTCAACCACAAAAACCTTTCTGCCAGCAAGACAACCCTTATACATTATTAAGTAAAAGCCATCTCTAGGCAGTCAACAAAGACAACTAAAGCAATACAACAACTAATGGAAAGACCATTATGAGAAATTGAAATTTTGGTGTGAAACACTATCATTGTACACATCCTCTGCTCCTTAGTAGCAATTAGCTAACCAGAAGTAGGGAGCATTGCCCTTCTCTTTCCCAGCTCTTTGAAGATCTCAGAAAGGGACAAATAACACAGGAGTTGGTACCAGCAGCACTAAAATATCTGTTAAACAAAGCAGAACAAGGATCCCTTTAAAGATGCTAACTCCTGAATACAACTGAAGCACACTGGAAACACAGCTCAAGTTTGCAGAGACTTGCAAAATACCAATGTAAAAAGCATTCCGACTATCCCATTCATGCATGGGATGTAAGGATAAAAAGGGCACGACAATAAAATGATTTTTTTCTTGCAAGCAGGTTGTACAATCCGGAGCATCAACTACTGTATTCAGAACAGCTTTCCTTCAGGAAAAGGGAACCAACACTAACTGTCTCTGAGGCTGGAGATCTCCAAGCCAAAGCTAGCCAGCAGGCAGAGATGATCAGATGAACAAAAAGCATTTGGCAGGCCATTTGCCAACAACAGGACATCTTCAGAGAGAAGGGAAAGTCGACCAAGCAGCTTCAAGGCTCCATCCTTGTACAGCCTGCGACCTGATAAAGACAATGGAAAGAAACATCAGCAAGAGACTGATGCTATAGATCACACACTCACAGGTGTGTTTGTCAATGCTTTCCTACTTGTTCCCTGATTAAAAAGGCAGCCTGCAAAAGAACTGCATGCACCTTTGATCCCAGATCTGAAAGCAGTGAACATTATATACTCCTGCTGTTCAACTAAAATCACTAGGCAGCTGCTTACATGACAAGTTCCTTTCATGGTATTAAGGCCTAGCAATAGCTTAAGATTCCCCACTAAGGATGAATTCATTTCTTCATTCTTAACCTCCTCCCCAACAGTGATTCTAACAGGATCCAAAGTAGCTCAAAGACAGGTCCTGAATGCATTTACATGCAGCCTTTTATCTCAGGTATAGTGCATGTAATGTAACCAGTCACCACCATCTAAAACAAACATGTTCAAGTCAAAGCCTTGAACTTAGAAACCATTACTGCCTGTAATATCAGGAGTATAAGATACTGATGCAGAAGAATAGGATCCATTCCACTCTAGCTTCCTCAAAAGTGCACACTAACCTGAGCTAAGCAACTTCACATTTTCCACATCTTCTTGTGACACCCGAGCAAATGCTGCTTTCACTTTGTGTATCACTCCAGTCAAAGTCACACCATGTAAACCCACCCCAGGTGAATGAAGCACACTGTCCAGCACTGACTGGCATGCTTCACAGTTCTCTCCCAGAGTCACCGGGATTAGCTCCTCACTGCCACACTCACCACCCCTGTTCCCATTGTTCACAGGCTCTGCTGAGTAGAATATATAATCAACAGTGTTTCCAACTCCCATGGGCATTGTTGTCACCTCCGGACGTCCCCTCTGTGGCAGGAAGTGGCTGTAGACAGAGGTCAGGTTGAGGCCATGCTGGATAACACCTGAAGACCTGCACATGAACAGGCACCATTTATCAACAAAGAAGAGTGATGCAGTCACAGCTGATGGCAGATGGTCTCCAGCCGATGCAAACTATTTCTACTTTGTGAACACATGAAAGAGAAAGTACAGCAAAATTACTGGCTATGCTTGCACCAAAGACAAAGTAGACTACAAACTTCCTTTTCCTCCAATATTCAGTCCTGTCTATTATTCCCTTCATTCTCAACCTTACCAATACAAGACTGACAGAAAGCAGCTTGCTGCTACGACAACCCTGGGTGGTCCCAGCTCTTCCAGAGAGCCCTCCTTGCTCTCTTCCACTCTCACAATTATTTCCATCCTTACTTCAGACAGATTTTCAATGTTCAAGAAAACAAGGCCAGGCTTGAAGAGTGGGGCTGTTCAAAGTACATGAATTACCTTGGGAAGAATGGATGGGGATCAGGGTCTTTCACCATGGCAGTTGGCTTGGGCCACTGTGCAGGGTGGTCTGCAAAGGAGCAAAAAGAGATTCCAGCCAGACCTACTGGAAGAGGTTGCTCATCCCAAGTCTGAGAAGCTTCTCCTGAGATCAAACAAATCCTTCTGTTTAAGAAAAGCAGACAGGTTCCAGTCACAGGCACCTTAAAGGAAAATACTCAAAGGAAACTCTAGCCATAGAAGTATCAGGAACATCCTAAGAGCAGATCAGCATGAACAACTGAGAAGTCATAGTCTGTCCCGAAGATATGTCCCTAAAGCACTTAATATTATCAAAGCTCCATGTACTTCAGCCTTTGCTATTAATGAAAGTTCATATGCCTTAGCCTACAGTTTATGCAAAGGCTATCTAGACAAGCAGAGCAGAAACAGAGAATGAGCCACACCACACAGTTCAGAGATGAGTTAGTGTATGCTGTTGTCCTGGTTTTGCTCAGTGATTTTACTTTCCAGCTCAGTCTCTGCTAGGTCCTTGCACTTTCTGAAGTTAATGGCATATTTGTTCAGAAAGTGGCTACTTCTACAACTGATAATGCTTGATGTTTCAAATTACCACCAAGGACTGGTATACAGAAAGGCTTACACCCACTACTACGGAGACCAAAGTCACTAATCTTGCTGTGCCACAATGAGGAGTGCTACAAAGAGGTCACACCTGTGGTCAAAAGTAGACAGGACAGGTGATCCTACACTGACATCTTTTCCCTTCTATAGTGGATTTGTATGTATTTCACTTAATTAGTATTATTTTCTTTTCCAACCCATAGTCTCTCCCCCTTTCTCTTTCTCCTTGGGAAGGGAGAAGGTTAAATAGAGATCATCTGTCATTTGCCTAGTGGCTGGCCCAGCCCTAACCCATGACAACTGGATACCAGCATCCAGAGATACCTATGTTGTGAACATGATAACATTATGGTCTTCAGGTCTGTTCTCCCGAATCAAAAGTCTTGAAGCAGAAAAAACCCATTTATGTATTTTGCTTTATGAGATATAGCCTCCAAAAAAGGCTGAATATCACTGCATCTCTTGGAACACAGTCAGTCCTCTGAGGTTTCATGGAATCCATTTGTTATCAGTCAGCCACAAAAGACACCCTTCTGGCTTTCCCTTTTGTCACCAAACATTAGCTCCCCATCATGTTTTCACCAAAATCACTCTAGGAAAGTCACAAGATGAAAAATGTCCCATTAATACCTGGTTTAATGTCTGTCACACCCTCCAAGAGGAGCAGATGTGGTGGTTGTTTACAAGCAACACTGCAAAAACGGAACTGGAGTAGGAAGTCCCGGCTATACTTACGCCTGCCTGCAGAGAAAAATACAAGTTAAAAGGAAGAAAACAACTGCAGCAAAGTCACATCTACAGGGAACATCTGCATACTCCCTTAGACTTCTCTAGTTTGAGAATGTATTTTGTGTTCAGGCACTCTGATACCATGAAAATGGGAATCACTTAATAACCTAGATGTGTAACATAACACGTGCATAAATGTAAAACAGGTATTGGTGTCTCTTTAGATCACGCATGTCATGGTCAGCACCTCGAAAAAACAAATTAAGATTGTTCCCACTCTGAGTCACCACAAGTTCAAGGGACTTTTAAGCAGATCCGTTAGTGTGTAACGCCAGGAAGTATCTGCCAGGAAAAAGGGATTCTGGACATCATGTTGAATACAAGTTCTATATTCAAGACTCCAACAAAGGCTATTTTGTTTTTTTTTTAAATGCCTAGGACAGGAGAATGCAGTCAGGACAGCAACTGAGCTCTTACAAATGATTTCCTAGTAGTGATGTGCAAATACTGCCCCAAACTGCTGACACAAACACCTGCAGCTGAAAGATGTGGCTGCTCAGCATGGTTTAAATTGCACAAAAGCACAATATATGCAGAGCAATGGTTACCAGTAGAACATTCTGTTCCTGACTAGAGAAAGAAAATGGCAGAAATTGGGCTCCAGAAAAAATATATTTCGTTCATGTATCAGAGAAAGGGGTAGGAGAATCTTTGCCGAGTGCCTCAAACAACACATACCAAAGCTACTCAGACAGTCAAACTACCCATCTTCAGCATATCTGTGTTTTCAGTGCACACTGGAGCCTACCTGGATTCTCCAATTGGCTCTGGGTGGCATACTGGCAGTTGTCTGTTACACCCAGTGAGCTTGGCCACAGTGGAGCCAGTAGTTTCCGTGAACACAACTGATGGGAAAAGTTTTCCTGACCAGACACCTGCAAGGAGGCCAAAAGCAGGAAAGGAAATATTGACAACACAGAGCACAGTTTTTGCTAGGTATAGACAATGCATGTATATACAATTGCCAAGGGCAAGAGAGGGCAATGCATTCATAGAAAAACATGAACTAATAGACATTCAGAACATGGTGCAGACACAGTAAACTCTCTGAGCTGTCTGGGATGGATACAATGATCTAAAGTTACCTGACTTTGCATGCATCTATTACTGAACTGATGATTTAGCTTGAAAGCCAGTGATGTATTTGATCATGAATACAGTAACAGGTAATGAGAACTCTAGCATAGGTGTCCATTTCAAACTGCTTTTAGATCAACCATTCACATCAAATTTTAGTAAGTTTTGGTGCAGTACTACTCCTCTGCACTTCTAGTCACCCAGACACGACATCCCCATAGCAGGGAAGAATGAGGACCTACAAGTCAATGATCTATTGTCACTGGTCTACCTCAAAAGAAGCCAAAGAGCAGTGGCAGAAATAACAGACATTTGTTTGTTTCTTTCTCCAGCAGTGCTGGAGGCATTAAGGAAGACTGCTGAACAACTGATTCAATACTCTAATACCTTGAGAGAGAAAGAATGTAGCCATGTAGAAAAAACATAGCTCTAACAGCGGGCAATCAAGAGCTACCCAATCCCAGTTCTGGCCAGCACACACCTTCCATGCTGGCATCCCCTGGTAGGAAAGTTCACCATTCCGGATGAATCTGTAAAGTGGAGAATCAGGTACAGAGTTCAAGTCTCCACACAAGATGACAGGGTAGTAGCTGCCTTCAGTAGTTTTTGCAATCTTGTCAATCTCTGCTAGAAGCATGGCCATCTGGGTCAGTTTGATATCTCCTCTCCGGGGATTGAACAACAAGTGAGTGTTTGCCACGCACAAAGGACTGACTGCCTTCAAATCTAGGCCTTCCTGGAGCAGAGGCTGTAGCAGCAACACCAAGCCCACATTATCCCTATTGAGGATGTCTAAGCCAGGCCGGAAGTATTCTACAGGACTGAAGCTAATCAGCTTGAACCTGCTGTACTTAAAGCACACTGCACAGCCATCTGTCTTCATCCCAGTTCTCCGTTTATAGAAGCATGCAAAACCTGAAAAGAAACCATAATCTATTAAAAGGTTTATCCAGTCACTACTTCAGGCTCTCCCCCATCAACTGGGGAGTTGAGCAAGTCTATGTAGCCAAAGAGCTTCCTACTAACTTTGGGTACTGCACTGTACCAAATTCTGTTCCAGTTAAGCATCTATGACTGAGAGTATTTCCTCTCTCCATATGCCTTCAAGAAATACTGAATCACAGAATGTTGAGAGTTGGAAGGGATCTCTGAGAACCACATAGTCCAAGCCTCCTGCAGGAGTACATTCTGCTAGCAAAGACTGCAGAGGAACACATCTAGGCACGTTCTGAATGTCTCCAGAGAAGGAGACTCCACAACCCTCTGAGCAGTCTGTCCCATAGCTCCGTCACCTTCACAGAAGTTTAGATGGAACTTCCTGTGTTCCAGTTTGTACCAGTTACCCCTTGTCCTGAAAATATTGTGCCCCTGTCCTCCTGACAACCATCATTTAGGTATTTAGAAGTATTTATAAGATTCCTATCCTCACTCTTTTCTAGTCTGAAAAAAAATCAGGTCCCACAACCTTTCCTTGTAAAAGATGTTCCAGTGCCCTAATTATCTTCATTGCCTTTCACCACACTCTCTCTAACTTGTCCTTCTTGAACCAGGGAGCACAGAACTGGACACATTATTCCAGATGTGGACTCACAGGGCAGAGAAGCAAGATAATGTACTTCAACCTACTGGTCACACTCCTCTTAATGCACTCCAGGAAACCACTGACCTTCTTAGCCACAAGGGCACATGCTGGCTCATAGTCAGCTTGTGGTCCACTAGGACTTCCAGGTCTTTTTTCCCAGAGCTGTTCCCTATCAGGTTAGTCCCAAACATGTACTGATACAACAAAATTGCTAAGGGTACAGCTTGTCCCCTAATGCAGCTCACTGATGAATATACAGAATCACAGAATGTGAGAGGTTGGAAAGGATCTCAAAAGGTCATCTAGTCCAACCCTCCTGCCAGAGCAGGATCATCTAGTCTAAGTCCCACAAGAACACATCCAAGTGGATTTTGAATGTCTCCAGAAAAAAGGACTCCACAATCTTTCTGGGCAGCCTGTTCCAGCCTTCCAGCACCCTCACAGTGAAAAAGTTTTTCCTTATGTTCACATGGAACCTCCTGTGTTCCAGATTGTACCCTCTGCCCTTTGTCCTACCTCTAGACATCACCAATAAAAGAGTGGCTCCATCCTCCAGCCATTTGCCTTTGAGTATTTATAAATATTAACAATGTCACCCCTCAGTCTTCTCCAAG
>VZRI01010234.1:93948-109654 GCA_013397515.1 Upupa epops | reverse complement strand
AAAAACCCAAATACTTAAAAATGGCCCAGCAACAGCCCAAATTCCATAGCCTTGCCATGACTTCTGTGGGCAAGCTGGGCACAACCTGTTCATTTTGGAGTTTAGGGAGACTTGGTTGTTTAGGATGGAAGTGTGGAGGTACTGTTTTAACTGCAAGGCTTAAACCATGTAATCCTGTACTTCAGTCTAACAAAACCAATTTTAAAAAGGAGTAAATAAGTAAACCTGTATGTTTGGCATGTAACTAAAATGTAGGGGGGGGTGTATATAGAACTTCAAATAAATCTTCCATAACACTAAGAAAATAATCCATGGACTTAGTTGGGGTTTTTTTTTGGACAGTTTATGTACATTAAGCCTCTATGAGAGAGATGTTTTTGGTGCCTGTTAGACAGAGGTGTTTCAAACTGAGAAACTTCAAGAGGCTTTTTGAATGCTTTCTAATAAATTTTGCTTGTAGCCTTCCTTCTGACTCTTGAGGAATTTGTAAAAAATATGAAATTAAAGCACTGTGGTTGGCTGGGCTTTTTTTTTCATAGCTCTACATAGATTTTAAATTCTGTAATATGTGCAGATCAGAATGGTTGTATTTCATCTTTTTCTTTAAAAAATATATCCAGTGGTGTAACAATGCTCTCTGTTTTGACAGAGAGCCTTTCCTCTGAATTTCTAACACTCGCTTTGATTTTCCTTACCTTGCTCCCCCACTCCTTACCTCTCATGGGCCTTAAACTGTGAACTTGGAGGCACTTGCTGCCTGTGCTGGGCTGAAGCCAGGGCAAGCAGCTGCCTTTCCATGTGGTTTGGTTTGACTTGGAATGGGAACTAAATTCAAAGCAACCCTTTTATGGCTTGGAATGTCATGCAGGTAGCCTTTACAACATGCTTTTGCTTATTGCCTGATTTCAGTCCTTGGCCCTCCTCTTCACAAAAAAAATGCAAGTAGTGTCTCTGGCTTTGAGAGTTTCGTTACGTGTCAGCTACTCAGTAGGGGTATTTCCTTCCTTAGGGGAATAGCAGGAAGACCAGAGCAAGAGAAGTAGTGGACAAAAAGGCATTGAAAGTGCGAGTTAACAGAAGAATGGTGATGAATCTGCTTTGAAGGTAGATGTCACCTTCTATGTTCCATAAGCAGCCCGTGCAGGTCAATGGTAACCTGGGTACACAGGCTGTGCAGTTTTCTTTCCTCTAGGGAAGGCATTCCTTCCTTTGGGGAAGGCATCAGCTTCAAGACTTGAACGAGAGTCTTGCTGTGGTGGGTTTTTTCTTCTTCTTTCTCTCTTTCTTTCCCCCAGGGTTGGACTGAAGAAGGTGTTTTGGGATGTTTTAGGTATTTATGTAAGTGAAGCAAAATCTATTCTACTTTTTTCTGTAATTCATGTTGAGTTAGTTCAGAGGCTTCTCTCTAAAGCAAGAGAATATCATGTGTATTTACTCACTGACCCCTGTTTATCCTTTCCCAGAAGAGGCAGTGCTGGAGGTCTTCACAGTGATTCCCTGCTTCATCTTCACCCCACTTCTCTTTAATTTTGGTAGTTACCTTTCTGGAGGGTAAAGCAGACAGGTACCTACCTACAACCTGTCAACATGGGCAGCAGAAGTCAATAAGGTTTCATGCAGGGATTGAGACTGAGGAAGGCAGCTATAGATTTCCTTGCTTATTTCTTGGGGGTTTTTCAGCACTCATGTGATTCAGTCTTGTCAGATGCTATTTTGAGCCAAGCAGAGACTAACACGTTCCCATATTGAGCAAAAAAAAAAGGCTGTCTACATTCTTGCTTTCCCCCTTGAAACTCTGGAGCCTCTGCTTTTAGCAGAACCTTTAGTGATAAAGGTATGAATGGGAGATGGTGGAGGTGGGAGAGAACATCTCTGCTTGTCCAATAATGAGCTGCTTCACTGAAAACCTTAGAACAGGGAAAGGCAAACAGGCATCCTAAAAATTGCATGAACTGGGGAAGAAAACTATTTCTTTTATTTTTGTGTGTAACTGAAGGGGAAGTAACAGGAGTGCCTGGACAAAGAATACTCTAGGCATGAATTGTCTTCATTCTTATACTGACGGACTGTAAATGCATTTTGGAAGGGAACTAATAAACATTCACTTTGATGCCTTTAAAATCAAGCCTACAGAAAAGCACTGGGCTGGATCCACCCTGCCCTGTCCTGTCCCTGGCATGAGCTGAACTAACTTTATGGACATTTTCTTTCCTTAATTCCTATCCATCTGGGTTGTCTGCTCTAAAGGGTACCTGAGAATTTGTTTTACTGGAATGGTTTGGTTTGGATCTGATATGTCTCTAATGTCTGGAAGTTTTCTTGATCTGTCTCTGGGCTGATTCGCCGTGAGAGGAGAACAGTTGTTCAGGTTAATTTGCTTTGCAGAAAGTGAGGAGGAGTTGAAGAGAAATGGAAGCTCCATTTTTGCTTTCGCAAAGATGACACCTTGGAAAATGAGAAAAGCCAGTCTTTAATTCCCTACATACAGCAGCAATAAGATAAGCTGAAGGTGGAGAGATCTGTTCAGCCATCCTCAGAGCAGGATGCCCGAAGGCTTTTCTTGGAGTACCGGGTCTTTAGGGACAGGCAGTGCCAAAGAGCAGTGGAGTAACACAGTTGTGTGGGAGGATTGGCTCACTGCTTTGCTTCTGCCCAATTGTATTACCTGCTTACTCATCCATTCTCCTGAGCAGATGTCGGAGCACAGAGGTGACAGAGGAATTCATTAATACTGCAGGAAGTCGGTCAGTTTGCACGGGAGAATCTGAAAGGAGTAAGAGATCCTCTGTGTGAGGATGTACAGATGCGTGCCTGTCTCGTGTCCTCCCCTGAGCCCGGTGGAATTTGCTTTCACAAGCAATCTCAGTGAGCCTGCGCTCTCCAAGGAGAGCATCAGTGTTGCTCCCTCCACTGCTGCAGGATCATGTGGCTGACAGCTTACATCACCCCAAGAGCTTGACAGCAGTGCAGGGAACTAGAGGCAATGTGTATCCTGTAGGCTCCTCAAAGGTGCTTATTTTAGAGTTGCAAGACAAGCAGTTGTTTGTAGGGAGTACAAGAGTTAATCACCTCAATGTTGAGGGAGGAAGCTGTATTCCTGTAGGGACTGAAATCTGCTACAGCTAATGCAAAGAGGCAACTGCTACAAAGAAGAATCTTCTTTTGCTGTTCCATCCCTGAGCAGCAAAGATATGAAAGCTCAGTGCAGTTAAACAAAATGTACAGAGTGCTGCTGTGGTGGTTTGGTATGGAGTGCTCATCTCAGTGGTTACCTCAATTTGATTCATTTTAACCATTCACAAGTTTTATTGGATTGCCACCTGTCTGGGAGACTGAATGCATTGCCTTCTCCTTTATTTGTGGCATGGTCTCTGGGAAAAAAGACATCATTGGCAGTGGAGTCCTGAATCCTTTATGTGGGCCTGCAGGTTTCTTATTTACAGTAGTAACAGAACAAGAAATCTGTTTTGACTGTCTTCTGATGGATTTCAGCCCAGAAGTTGTCAAGAGAGCTGTGTCCTCTGAAGGAAGAGATATGAAAAGTGAGCAGGCGTGTTATACTCCTCCAGGATCTGCTTTTCTCTTAGCCAGATCACCAGAAGATACGTTGCTGCCAGATACTGTGGGTAGGGAAAGGAAGCAATTTGTTGGGACACCTTTACAGAAATTCTCACCACTACAAAAAGAAGTTTCAGTGGAGCTGCTGAAGGCTTGGAAAGATGTAATGAGATGTAATAATGAGAAACTGAGCACAGCAATATACATTTAAATACCAAACCCCGCTTTGCTAGCCACCAGACCTTGTGGCACTAAAGAATTGGCTGCCTAATCTATCTAAAACTGGGATGAAATGACTGGCAAAGCTGAGTGCCAGAGGGGCTGAGAGGTGCTAAAAGTATCGGATAAATGGTCAAATAAGTCTTTTCCAAGTATTTTCATGGATCTCATGGTTTTGTGAAGTGCTCTGCTAAATTAACCAGAGCACTCTCATTTTACAGCCAGTACAATGCCTGAGAAATAAAGTCAAGATGGAAGCCTTTCAGTACAGTGCCTGCAGGACTGGACAGAACATCTGATGAGACGTATTTAAATGGCTAAGTGTGTGCAGCCTGGCTAAGCACTGGCTGAGATTTGGTACGTGAATTCTGCCAGCTACTTCAAGGACATTGACACCAACCAGTCTGGAATGCCTTTCCAGCAAGCCTTCTTGTCAGGAAGCAGGAATGGTTTCTGCTAGGGAACTGGGAATGCAGGGCATGTGCTGTTGCCTACGTACCCTTTAGGAGCACAGCCCATTGCAGCCTGGCAATTCTTCTACCCTTGCTTGGGAGCCCAGCTGAGCATTGATTTTTGCTGGCAGGATCTCAGAGCTGTTGCTCTTACAGAGCTTTACCTTTTAGGTTCTTGTGGCAGATCAAAGATTAGTGGGAAGCTCTGGTGAGAAAGTGCCACCACGTTATAGCTAGGCATTGAAAACAACACGCAAATAGTCTGTCTGTAGTTTGCTACCTCCAGAAGGGGACAGAGGTGAGACCTCAGTATTGGAGGAAACATTTATGGGATTGAAGAGTGGAGATATAGGTTGGACATTAGGAAGAAAATTCTTTCCTGTGAGGGGGGTGAGATGCTGGAACAGGTTGCTTAAGGAAGTTGTGTCAGCCCCATCACTGGAAATGTTGAAGGCCAGATTGCATGGAGCCCTGAGTAACCTGATCTAGTGAAGCTGTCCCTGCCTATGCAGTGAGGTTGGAACTAGATGATCTTTAAGGTCACATTATCACAGTTTGCAGAGTGGAGTTGCATCACTGAGGCTGGCCATTGCCTTGATGCCTGTGAGTGAAGTGCACAGTTCCTCAAGTGATAGGTTACTGCTTCTCATGGTACCTGGCTCTGACATATATGGTGCCTCATAGCCTGCACAACAGAGAGCAGATCATCTTGTCTAATATAAATGAGTGAAGAAAGGATTGGGCAGGAAGTTTCTATTGTGCTGATCAAATGGAGTGGTGGGTGGTGGGGTGGTGGTGGAGAGAAATTCAATCCACTGCTCTTTGGTGTCTTGGAGTTTTTTTCTATGTGGAAATAAGGTGGGTGTCACACTGTAACTTTCTTATGTTGTATGGTTTTTAGTTGGGTTACAGTGATAAATTGTTATTAGATTAACTTCTGCTCATTAGTGGAGAGCTAAGAGTTGTTCCACAGACTCCCAAGACCCCAAACAAAATAAATTCCTTCTATAGCTGAACTAGGGCAGTGTGGTCTCAGGGATCCATCATGAAGTCCATGTTTCCAAAGATGAGACCATTGAACCAAGTGGTAAAATGTTAATGTCTGATCCCTAGAGTACTTATGTGCCTGGGAGCTGAGAACCAAGAGCACTTTAGGCTTCCCTGCATCAGGGAAGGAAACCAGAGACCAGCCCTGGAACACAGGAAAAATCAGCTCCAGGGAATAAATCAATTTATTATTGAATAAATGAAAAGATTTCAGTACTCCACTGCAAGTCTGCCTTAATGGACACACTACAATTGTTCATAAGTGTCCTTCATCTTGAAGGATCCTAAAGTGCTTTCAGAATTGTGTGGACAGGAGAATTTATTTAGCTTGCAACTGATGTTTTGTCATTTAACAGCACACTAATTCAGCTCAGGCAGTTAACAACAGGAATGAAGACAAATTTCCCATCTGATTGAAACTTTAAGGGTAAGAATTAGTGCTGTTGGAAAGCAGCTAGGACATTTGAACGTTGTTATTAATGAGATCTATAAATGAATGTTTTAGGAAAAGTCTTCACTCTTCTTCTGTTCCAGGGGTGTCATCTCCAGCAACACTACAGCCTACAGTGATTGCAATCAGTGTAGATTAAGGTCAGAGAGCTGACTGGTATTGTTTTACCCTATTTGTTAGTGCAGCAGAATATCTCCATGCAAAGGTATTCCTTATCACTGATTCAGGGGGGACGCCCTTCTAGAAGTTTTCATCTGTTCTTGCAGAAACCCGAGCCCTGGATGTTACCCATTGGAGAACGATGCTAGTAACTGTAGCTGTAGTCAGTATTTCCAGCACTGTTTGAAAGGGAATTGGATGAAGCCAGGAATTTTCCTGTGCTGTTTAAATTATCCTGTTTAATACCTTAAGTGTGTGTGCCTTGAATGGGAGAAATAATCTGTGTCTAAATTCAGAAAATGAAGAAGCCTAGAATACCAAAAAGAGATGGCGTTTGATGCACAGAAATCTGGCACATACGGTGTTTGGTAGAAGGATCTGGTGAGGATGGTCTTCAGAGGCAGAGATTGCCACTGTCTAATTTCCTGCGAGGATAGATTTGGAGCCACTGAAGTGTTGTTGAGATTTATAGCTGAAGCTTGAGGGGAGAGAGAGTCTGTATTCAAAACCACAGTCCTCGCTGCAGCGCTCATCAGACTTCCACTCTACGATACTGATAGTGGCTCCCAAATTAGCGTCTTGTAGGCTGGCACATATGGCACATCTGTGGTTTAGTCTTTAAAAAGCAAAAAAGCAAATGGAAACAAAAATCCTTCATCAGCTACTTTTTCAGATTTCACTGGAAGAAACTGCATTGCTCTGAACTTTGCTTTTTATTTTGAGATGTGTTAAACATCTCTGCTAATCATGTGGCAATTCACAGGCAGATCCAGCAGCACTCATCGGTTTTTGGACATCAAGAAAAATACCTTCCTAGTCCCTGACAGAATGGTCAGGGGTTGGAACAGGCTGCCCAGGAAGGGGGTGGAGTCACCATCCCTGGAGGGGTTCAAAAACCGTGTAGATCTGGAGCTTGATGGGAGGGTTTAGTGGGCAGAGTGGAGCTGGGTTAATGGCTGGACTTGATGTGAAGGTCTCTTGCATCCTGAATGGTTCCATGATTCAACCAGAAGTTTGTCACATAATCTGCTTTAAAACAGTACCTGCCTGTGACTGGGATCTCCATTTTGTTCTATTTCACAGCATCGGCCAGTTGAGGTACTTGATCATAAAGGGAGATCATGTTAGTCAGACAAGATCTACCCTGCCTAAACCCATGTTGACTGGGCTTAATCTCTTGGCCGTCATGCAGTTGTTGCATGATAGCACGCAGCACTAACCATTCCATAACTTTGCCCAGAACTGTGGTGAGGCTAACAGGTCTGTAGTCTCCTGGATCATCCTTCCGATCCTTCTTGTGTATGGGGGTCACATTTGCCAACTTCCAATCATTCGGGACCTCACCTGTGATCTACGACTTCTGATAAATTATAGAGAGCGGTTTAGCAAGCTCATCTACCAGCTGTCTCATCATTCTTGGGTGAATCCCATCCAGTGGGGATTCAAATGGATCAGTAGGTCTCTAAGTAGTACCTCTTAGATAACAGAGGAGCTACACTGTACCCTGTTCCCGTCTACCAGTTTAGATAAGCAGTCGTCCTGAAGACAGTCTACCCTGTTGTTGAAGACAGAGGCAAAGGAGGCATTAAGTACCTCTGCCTTATCCTCATCTCTAGTTACTAAATTTCCCTCCATGTCCAGTAAGGAGAGGAGGTTATTACTACCCCTCTTTTTTCCACTGATATATTTGTAAAAGCTCTTCCTTAACAGTGGTGGCCAGCCTGAGTTTGAGTTGAGCTTTAGCCTCCCTTATTTTTTCTCCTACACAACCTGACAATTCTTTGATACATGACTCGATTGACCTTGCCCTTTTTCCAGAGGTCGTCCATCCTCTTTTTCTCACTTAGTTCTTTCAAAATTTCCTTACTCATCCAGGCTGGTCTTTTTCCCCTACAGCTTATCTTGTGACACACAGGGACAGCCTGGTTTTGTGCCTTCAAGAATACATTCCTGAAGTATACCCAGCTCTCCTGGACCCCCTTTTTATAAAGGGCTGCCTCCCAAGGAACTTTCCTAATCAATTCCTTGAATAAACCAAAGTCTGCCCTAAGGAAATCCAGTTTGGATGTTTTGTTGACCCTTCTTTTTGTTCCACTATTAATTGAAAATGTAGTCATTTCATGATCACTGCCTCAGGTGTTCCTGAGGCGGTTGTCCCATGCTTAAGATTCAGATTTTTTTTCTAAAATGCTTCAATGCAATAATTTGTAATCTGCATATTATGTTAACATAAAGGAAGACCGCAAAGAAGCTGCCAGGAGGTTTCTGGGATTTCTCCAACCTTCAAGCTGACAGGTCTTGTTCAAATTGGATGTGTAATGGCAACAGACATGGGTTTGCAAGGCCACATTTTAATCTTCTAACAAATAATAAGTAGGCTGGGTCATGCATGCAGGTTCCAAAAGGGGGCTTGCAAGGTTAACCTCCAGGGATTCCTTACTTGTAGGTGGTGAAACTGTTGGAGTTTTTCAGGGCAGGCACACCCAGTATGCAGGAAGCTGTCTTGGAGCCAGTTTTGAGTGGCGCTCATTTGGAAGCTTATGTAATCAGCCCTTTTTCAGACAGCATCTCCTGTTTTTGTCTTGTCTTCCTTTCCGTCTTCCTCTTCTGTCCCATCTTCTTTCTTTTATTTGGGATTATGATGAAAGCCTGACTGTTGAATCAGCATGTGACTACTGCATGAGCTTATCTGGGCTACATCATTCTTTCTTGTAGGAGGCACTTTTACCCCAGGTTACAGTTGTGACACTCCTGGAAGCTGGGGTTGACATGTTTATCTATTCCACAGCTGCTTTAAACTGTATTTCACCAAAGGCCAGGAACCTCTGCAAAGACTAGTCCCGTGCCACTGCTTTACATCAGATAGATAGAAATGCAAAGTCTAATGCCCCTGATACCTCATAATGAATAAGATTCAGCAATACGTGGGGAACTGCAGAATAAATGATAAGGAAGGATGAAGTAAACCAATTGAGGTAGTTTGTTCTAATGTAAAACATTTACATTTGCAGCTCCTTTGTGTGGTGCCTATTCAGTGTATTAAATGTAAGAATGAAAAGCTCATGTGGCTTTCTGTATCTGCAGCGCGTTGATGTTGGTTGAATACCAGGCGCTCACCAGGCTGCTCTATTACTCTTCTCCTCAGCAGGGTGGGAGGAGACAATAAAATGAAAAACATCCTCATGGGTCAGGATAATAGCAGTTTAATAAAGAAAAAGCTGTGTATACAAGTGAAGCAAAACAGAAGATTCTCTACTTCACATCAGCAGGCAATGTTCAGCCACTTCCTGGGATGCAGGGCTTTCTCAGAAAAAACCCTGCTTGTTCACAGAGGTGGTGATTGGCCAGGCTGAACATGACAGCTTCTGATTCCAAGCTGCTTATCAACAGTAGCTTCCCATCCCTCAGGATAGGACCTGCCCAATTCAGACTGCAACAGGATGATATATGGTGGGCAAACCCAGCATTGTGAAAGAAATAATCTTAGCTTTGAGATCAAGATGTGGTTGCAGGATGAGTCATAATTTTGAAATCCTTTGTTTGGATTAGATGAAGATCTTGACACTAATTAAGTTTGTGCTGGGACTCCTTTTGGCCCGTTTTCCTTTTACACTTTGCATTAGAAGAAGCTCAGGCCATGAATTTCTAGGTTGCCTGTAGTTACTTCTGATAAAGATTCAGTTATGTGGATACTAAAGGCTCTTGACTGCACTCCTCTGCCTCTGTCTCATGGGTTATTGTGTGAGAAGGTGGCAGTCCTGTAAGAAGTGCAGAGGTGTTGAGGAGTGTCAAGGAGTGTGAGAGGGAGATAGATTGGTGGAGTCATATGCTACTATCCCTGAGACACAGGCAGCTGATGGAAGTTCCACAGGAAGCACAGAATCCCTTACACTCTAGTCGGAGAGTACCGTAATGCTAGTGGGGAACTGAAAGAGGTCCCTACTTGGGGCAGCAGTGAATAATCTCCTGGCCTCCCTCACCTTCCTAGTTGCCCTTACACAACAGTCTCTGGAACTTGAGGGTCAGGAAACTGAGGGGGTTGTCAAGGGTGAATCAGCTGCACACAGTAGGACTGCTGCTGCTAAAAAAAATGGGGATAATTGTGGTAGGAGACTCCTTCTGAGGGCCAGAGGGGCCAATATGCTGGCCAGACCCATCCCACAGGGAGGTCTGCTCCTTCCCTGGGACCCAAGTTAGGGATGCTACAATAAAACTCTCTAGTCTGGTACAGCCTTCCACTTATTACTTGCTACTGGTTATGCAGTGATGGGGTTGTGTGTGAGGGCAGCCAAGGTCAACTCTGCCCTGGTCTGGATCAAAAGAAGTGTCACAAACAGTTCTGGAGCCCCCAGTACAAGAAGAACACAGAACTTTTAGAGTAAGTCCAGAGAGGGACCATAAGGTTGATCAGAGGGCTGGAGTCCCTCTCCTATGATGACAGAGTGAGGGAATTGGGTCTGTACGTCCTGGCAAAGAAGAGGCTCTGGGGTGGACTTTACAGCAGCCTTCCAGTACCTGAAAGAGCCTACAGGAAAGCTGGAGAGGGACTTTTACAAGGGACTCCAATGAATGGCCAAGGAGGATGGTTTCAAGCTAAAAGAGGGGAGATTTAGACTGGATGTTAGGAGTACAGTTCTCCCTGTGAGGGTGCTGAGGCAGTGAACAGCTTGCCTAGGGAGGTGGTGGCTGCCCCCTCTCTGGAAGTGTTCAAGACCAGGTTGATGGGGTTCTGGACAACCTGGTCTGGTGAGAGGTGTCCCTGCCTATGGCAGGGGGTTGAAACCAGATGATCTCTGAGGTCCCTTCCAACCTAGATGGTCTTGGACTAGATCATCTTTCTTTCCGACTTTGATCTTTCAAAGTTGCTTCCAACCCCTAACATTCCATGATTCTAAACCATTCTGTGATTCTGTGGTTCTGTATTAGTGTTTCAGTGTTGGCCTTTTAAAAGAGTGAATGATTCACTGTTATCCGAGATAACACAAGCTCCAGACTACCTGACAAATACATGTTCTTAGCACCTAAACACAGTGCTGGTACATATTTTGTATATATTCATAGGAATACGGATGCTGGTTTTGAGTTGTGCCTCATTTATGCTTTTAAAAAGCATCACAAATTGTTTTCATTCACTTCAGACTTAAAAGATTCATGTTGGATGATTATTCAAAAGCAATTTTTCCTTTTGAGACCTGAAACTGTATGAAAAATAGAAACTTATCCACACTAGCCATTATTTCACTTCTTCAGAGGCTGCAGAGGGATTCCATATCCATTTCTAAGTGAAATTATGCAAGGAGAACTTCAAATAACTTTTATTTTGTTTGTTTTGTATTAATTTTATTTGCATGTTAATAAGCTTTTACAAGGAAAGAGAGAGCAATCCCATTCAGTAGTGCTATCTAAAGTGCACCTCTTCATCTGAGAGCTTATTGGAGAGTCCCTGTTCCTCCTGTCTGTGTGTTACCTGGCACCCTTAAAGAATCCAGAAATATTCTTGTCCAGTGTGTTCAGCCTTACTTATCCTCAGCACACTGGCAGGCTGAAATATAACCCAAAACACTTTCTAGCCTGCATCCTGAAAGAGGACAAGATGAAAAGCAGGTCTCCTGCTCTTGTCACAGGGGAGGCTTAGGGATATGCCCAGCCAGAAGTAGGCACATAGCTTCAGCATAAACACAGCTTCTGTGCTGCAAGGACCACAACTGGCTCAAGTCTGAACCTTGTTTAGTTGTTCAGTTGGGTGCAAAAGGACACAATACATAGAATCACAGACTGTATTGGGTTGGGAGGGACCTCCAAAGGGCATCTAGTCCAACCCCCCTGCAACAAGTAGCAACAGCTCTAACCAGAACAGATTGCCCAGAGCCCCATCCAGCCTGACCTTGAATGCCTCTAGGGATGGCGCCTCCGCCACCTCTCAAGGCAGCCTGTTCCAGGGATCCCCCAACCTCCAATTAAAGAACTTTTTCCTCATGTCCAGTCTCAATCTGCCCTTTTCCAGCTTCAAACCATGACCCCTCATCCTATTGTTTCCTGCCCCTGTGAACAATCTTCCTCAGCCTTCTGATAGGCCCCATTCAAGGATTGGAAGGTCGTTAGAAAGACCCCCTGGAGTCCTCAGGCTGAATGACCTCAGCTCTCTCAGCCTGTTTTCCCAAGAGAGGTGCTCCAGCCTTCTGATAATTTCCATGGCTTCCTCTGGACCTGCTCTAACAGCTTCATGTCCTTCTTGTTTTGGGAGCTCCCGAACTGGATGCAGGACTTGAGGTGAGGTCTCTGCAGGGCAGAGCAGAGGGGCAGAATCCCCTCTCTCAATCTGCTGGCCATACTTCTGATGCAGTCCAGTATGCCATTGGCTTTCTGGGCAGCAGCTGCACACTGATGGCTCCTGCCCAGTTTTTTATCCACCAGCAGGTCTTGCCCTAGGTGAAGATCCCTTGATACCTCATACCCAGGTTCTTTACAGCAGGGGAAGCAGCAGAGTGATGAGCAGCTCACTGTCTTATCCACACTGGTAGTGTATGGTGAGATTTACTTGGTTTTCTGCTGTGCCTCCAGTACGAGTGGACAGTATCTCCAAAGTGGCAGTACAACCACTATGCATGTGGATTAGGTGGAGAAAACAACCAACCGCTCTGGATAGTTTTCTTGGAAAGGATCAAGGAAGGGCAATACTTGGAATTTTTTTTTAATTGATCCAGTAGTTGTGACTTGATGAGCTCAGATGTCTTTTACAGCCGTTTCTGTGATTCTGTGACTTGGAGTCCAGGGACCTGTGGGCTTGGGGCTTGTTTTTCATCTCTCTATAACTAACTTGCAGGGCATCTCAAAGAAAAAAAACCCTGCAACTTTCTGCCTGTGTATCACTTTCCCTGGAACCGGGATGATAGTTGTGTAAGACACTTAGGCTATTGAGTTTTACAATCACGTCACTGATTTTCCATCAGTGCAACTGCTAAAAGCATTAGACTTACAGTGGCATCAGAGTGAAGTAATGCTCTGATGATTCAGGCCATTAAGGTTTTAAGCTTTTTGTAAAAACACTAAGTCTAGTGATTATCTGGGGCTTGGACACACAATAAAATGCGGATGTAGCATCCAAGCAGCATTGCTGGAAGTTTCCTTCCAAGATGAGGGAGCCATAGAGGAGGATGCAAGGATGGTGTGTGTGATTTGATTTCTAGTCTTGAATGTTACTCCATCCTGAACACACCTGGCAGAAACTTGTTCAGAATAGTTCATTGCTGCCCTTGTTTTCGGTTCATATTATTGCAGGCTCATGTAGCCTGTGTACCAAACTGGTTGTGCTCATCTTCTGAATGCAGTAATCAGCATAGCTTTATCACTATCTAGGACAGAAGCTTTGTCTTTTGTTCATGATGATGCATTAGATAATTATGAAGCCATACCCTTTACTCCTAGAAATAGCTGTGTGCAATGTGCTGAGAAGCACGGTGTCATATGAAGAGAATTGCTTTGTCATTGGTAGGAAGAGAACAAGGCACCAAGATGGAATAGTGCTTCCCTGTGTGGCCATTGATGTAGTGGTTCCTTCTGTGGCCATAAATTGTGCCTTAAATTAATTTATCTTAAAACAGCTTATCAGAATAATAATTTCAAGGATGTTTAGTCATAAGATTAAATGGGGCACCCTTCAGATGCAGGAGGATGTTATCTCATTCATGCACAGGCTTCAGGAGGTGGTGTGGCTCTGGAGATAAAGCTGCAGCCTATTCTCTGAGGTCTGTACTACTCAGGCTCCCTTGTTTCACAGTGCTGGGGGTTCAGAGCCTGGAAGCATCATGCCAGGGGCTGGAGGGTGGCACTGCCCTTCCAGCAGCAATACTGAAAAAAGTCTGCTCCTCTGGGCAGTGGGAGGAGGGCAAGGGATGGGGCAGGAATAGATCACAAGTCTGCAGAAGCACATGTCAAGGAGGTCTGTTGCTGTTTCAGAGGACTGGCACTCTTTCCTAGAGCTACACCTGAGAGGGCTCACGTCCTCTTCACTGTGCACCAACTTCTTTCTGCTGCGCTTTTGTTGGTTGTGGCAAATCACGACATGCAGGGTGCCTGTCAATCCCTGAGAGATGCTCCTTTGCATGCTCAGGAAGGATAAATCACAGAATCACTACGCATGTATAGGGTGTGCTAAAACTTGGTTTGTATTATTTCCACTGGCAGGAGGCTCAGAGGTGGGAGAAGAGAGTTTCCTCTCAAACACCTATGGCTTTGGAGTCTGATTAATGGCGCATTTAAAGGCTCCTGGGAAGAGATGTCCTCTAGTGGAGGCTGTCAGAATGTATGTCGAGTTATAAGTGTTTTACAGACCTCTAAAAAAAGAAGTAATTGTGCTTCCTCAGGTGCGTGCGTGGCAGAGGTATGTACTTCTACAGGAAATCACGAATACGCCTCTCTGCTGTTTCTGGGAAGTCTGAAATGACCGTTTTACATGGTGCTGAAACAGTCAGCGAGTCTGAACGGATGGTGCAATTGCTGGCAATTCAAAAAAAATTTATTTAATCTCTACTTCTTTAGCAGAAGCCATTTCCTGCCTCCAGAAACAGCTTTTCCATTTACTCCATTGTGTTGAATTATTTGGTCTTCTGTACTGCAGCAGGAATAACCAGTGGATGGATGCTGCTGGCTGTGGGTGCTTTGCAGTTAGTGGAGACCTGGGTCAGCATCGAGGAGCACAAAGGGTTTCAAGTGCTTTGCAGTCAGTGGGTTTATGCTTGATCCTATAAAAGGGCTTTACTCACTAAAAGACGGGGAATGTTTTCCACCTTTGTGCAAATAGGCTTCTGGCTGTTAATTTTCCCATCTTTCTCTGGAGCAGTGCAGATTAGATTCGGTCAGAGATAGCCTGTGGACTATCAGTGCTCCCATTGTCGTTGCATTATGCCAGATGCTGGGTTTCGTGTCCCCTCCACAATGTCAGGATTAAAGCCATTTCCAGATTTGGGGAGAGAAAATTCAATTCCTTCTGGTCAGATTGTCAGGCTTTGAGGGTTTTTTTTATCACTTTCTATTGTGGAAATGACACAGTTTGTTTCTGAAGATTATAGGAGACTTGTTCTGAACATAGATATTCGCTCCATGAGAAAGGTGGGGTACCAGTGGTACCCAGAGTCTCTGTTGTGCTTGCATATTACAGTCCACGTGCTGGGTGTTTTTTGGAATTAGTTTGTGGAAGGATCTGTGAAGAGTTCTGTGGTCTGGAATAATGGGGTGTGAGAGAAAGAGGAAACCTGAGCTAAACACTTGTTGATTTGCACAGTTGGATGCATTGCAGAACCTGGACTTGGATGACCCAGGTGAAAGCTTCCAAAGGTGTGATCCAGTGTTCTAAAACGATAAGGATTATTTAGGTTTTTCTTAATCTTAAGGGTTTTTTAGAGTTACTAGTTCCAGGTTTGTCTCTTGTTATTGTTTTAATGTCTTGAGCCAAGGAAAATGATTCCTCTATGCTGAAGCGTCCAGTGTGAATTAACATTTTCCTTTTGCTGTGTTCACAATGCAGTGATACCTGGGCCAGTTTGTGATGTTCAAATCTTAGCTTTGCCTTCTATTTTATATGGCTTTGACTTGCTCTAGGAAGGTGCCTGAAATGATATCTTTCCTTGGGCTTTTTCTAAAATGATTTCTGGGGCTGCACTACATTTGCACAGTGATGTTACTAACCTGTGATAATCACTCAGCCTCTAGTCCTCTCTGCATGAAGTCATATACAGGCATTTAATGATTGAATCACAGAACCATTAGGGATCAAAATGGACCTCAAAAGATCATCTAGTCCAATCCCCCTGCCACAGCAGGA
>VZRI01010234.1:78757-93691 GCA_013397515.1 Upupa epops | reverse complement strand
TGGCCACAAGAGCACATTGCTGGCTCATAGTAATCCTGATGTCCACTACAACCCCCAGGTCCAACAGGTCAGTCCCCAACCTATACTGGTTGCTGCGGTTGTTCTTGCCCAGATGCAAGAATCTACACTGACCCTTGTTGTACCTCATTAAGTTTCTCTCTAATATTTTGCATTCAGTAGTCGCCTTCCTGAGGGTATTCTGAGGCTGCATATTTAGATCTGTTCCAGGGTTTATTTTCTACAGTAGTTTCTATGATGTCAATGGCTAAACTATTCAGAAGCTGGTGTCTGTTGCTTTTGAGTGACAAGACACTATTAGGACAGGGTTACTTTTGAAGTGGAGAGCTGTAGATAAATGGATCAGGGCACTACTAGTCACTGCATGCATGGGAACCAGCCTTGTAGTTAGCTTGGTGTATGCTGGTGTTGACTGTAAGGGCCTGTGGGGCATCATTCTGTGGGATGAATTTTGGGACAATCCTTTGAAGGCAAGTGTAGATGTCTCACAAGACTTGTATACTCCATGCCTGAGGGTCTCACTCAGGAGGTCTTTCGGAGTACTTGTGCCTTGGAGATGGCATTTCTTGTACCTGTAGAGACAGGACTGCTTTAGGCAGTAGGTATCAGCCTGTGGAAATTTCTTGTGCCATGGTATCTGATATGCATCATTAGCTACAGGAAATCCAGCGTGTATGCATCGATATATGATGTGAGGTACTGGGAGAATGGTCTGGCACAGTTTAGTATTAAGCCCACCAACCTCCACCCTGAAAGTACATGCCTGTGTGCACAGAGCTCTTTCTACTGTGGCTTTATGTAACACATTTGCAGGACTTCATTTTCCACTAGATTGAAAGCAAAGCCACTGTTGATTTTCTCCGAAAAGCTCTATTTGAAAGTGCAATTGCCTGGAATTACATGGTGGCAGTGAGAGGCCAGACCTTGCTGTAAATAACTTTCTTCTCAGCCAAACACAGTAAGCTCTGCCATCTATTGCTTTTTCTCTTTAGATAATTTCAATTGAAGGGACAGAAGGGTTTTGGTTTTTTCATTTTTTTTTTATTTTATGCTTTGTTTATTCTTGTCAGGAGGTGATTCTCATTTTCCCAGCTTTCCTGCTTTTGCCAGATGATGTGATTATGGTGGACAGGGCAGGTCCCCATTCACAGTAGAATGTCTGTGTGTTTTTATAGCACAGGTCTATATTAGGAGCTATGTGCCTTTGCCAGTGCCGCTGGCCTGTGCATGCTGATGCTTTGTCTGTCACTACCATGCCAGTGGGAAATAGCAACGTGCAGGTTTTGGTGGTGACTAGCAAATTTATGCCAGTGAGTAATGGCATTGTAGCAAAGTGTGCTGGTGTTATTAAATGAGAGCATAATATTGTTCACACCACTATCTGGCATCAGTTCTTCAGTGTAATCTGAGCTGTGAGATGACCCTTCTGTCTGTGGAACATTTTCTTTCTAGCCCTAACATTTATAGTCACTGGATCACAGAATTGCTCAGGTTGGAAGACACCTTCAAGATCATGAAGTCCAACCTCGACCTAACCCTACTAAAATATCTCTTAACAACCCACTGCTAAACCCTGTCCCTAAGCACCTCACATACCTTGCTGAAGACCCAGAACCAGCAGTTGATGTGTTTTCATCTTCAGATATTTGTCTTTGACAGCAGATCTTTAGCCAGGATGGTCTTATGTTCTCCCTGTTGTGGTGGCTGAAGGGGAGTAGAGCTGTTTGGGCTCTCAACAGTACAGTAGAGCACAGAGCCAATTCTAGCCTAAAAGTAGTATTTTTAAGGGGAAGTCTAGACTCTTGTAGTGGAGAACTTCATCTGAAACCTGTACTAGGGATCAGAATTGCAATGAAAGAGGTGAGTGAGTGTGTGAAGGAAGGGAAGGGGCATAGGTCAGGCTGTATGGGATAAGAGGTAAAGGCAACATGACTCGATGGCAGTGTGTGGAAGCAGGGAGGCTGTGCCTCTAGGGATGAGACCGAAATAAATGTGAAAACAGACTGAAAGAGTAGAGTGGAAGATTATTTTTGAGGAAGTCTCATGTTGGTAAACTGAATTTTTTATGTATCTCACAGTTTTCTTTCTGCCTTTAGAAAACGTGCTCTTTCTGATTCAACACTGCTTTCCCCTGCAAGCATACCCATCCATCACATTTCCACAACTTCACTCTGCTTTTGCCTTTTTAAAGATGATTCTTAATACTTGCTGATTATTTATTCTTGTAATTCCCTGGTCTTCCCCAGACAAAATGGTAGAGTTCTCAATTCTTGGGGAAGCAAAGAGGGGGTTCAGCTCATGGCTTGGATAGACATACACTTTGCTGGATGAAATACTAGCTGGATGGCCAGGCTGGAAGTGTGATGGTGGATGGAGTTAAATCCAGTTCACAACTAATCACAGATGGTTTTCCTCAGGGGTCAGTGCTGGGATCTCTTTAACATCTTTATCAATGATTGGTATGAAGGAATGTAGTGCACTCTCTGCAAGTTTGCAGATGAAACCAAGTTGGGCAGGTGCATTGATCTACTTGAGGCTAAGAAGAGGACGGGGTGGTCAGTGAGCTGAGGGTGGTCAGTGAGCTAAAGCCAGTGGTATGAGCTTCAACAAGGCCAAGTGCAGTGTCTGATATTTGGATCACAATAATCTGGTGGAAGGCAACTGAGCTGGGGTAAGTGGCTGGAAAACTGCATGTTGGAAAAGGCCTGGAGTGTTTGTTGACAGCCAGCTCAACATGAACAAGCAGTGAGCCCAGTGACATCCTGGCTTATGTCAGCAAGAGTGTGGCCAGCAGGAGTAGGGAGTTAGTTGTCTTCCTGTACTTGGCGCTGGTGGGGCTACAGCTTGAGCATTGGGTCCTGTTTTGGGACCCTCACTATGAGAAGGACACTGAGGACTGAAACACATCCAAAGAATGGCAATGAAACTGGTGAAGGGTCTAGAGCACAAGTGCTTCTCTCACAAATCAGCCTGGTCTGTACCTGCTGCTGTACTGGCTTTGGGATCCCCAAAAGACCAGGACTCATTCAGAGGAATAAATGATGGGAAGCTGTGTGATTTCTCACTTGGATGGTGCCCCAGCTTCCTGAATTTCCTCCTTTGGGAGTCTCTTTCCAGTGGTGCTTACAAAGGTGGCAGTGACACCACCTGGCATCTCACAAAGCAAGGGCTGGGTTTATGAATTATTGTTTTATACATAGACAGTTAAATAAAGTTTCTTAATGACCTGCAACAGAAAAAGCTTCCTCCTTGAGGTCTTACTCAGTAGAAGATTATCTTCTATGCCTGTGCATGTGGATTGAGGGCAAGGTATGCAGATGTTTTGGCAGCTCCCTGTTAAATCAGAGAGCTTTAGTCTGTAAAATTTGTCTGTGTTGCAGCTAAATGTCAATAAATTCTGTGTTTAATAATACTTGCTCCACTTTCCTTCCTATTACAGCACTTCTCTTTCTGTATGGCTTTTGTTGGAAGTGGCATTATTACCTGCAAGCTCATGGTGTTTCTCATTGGGAACTGCTTTGTGCACTGGAATGGCAATTTTGCAGCTCTAGGACACCCAGGAAGCCAAAAGTACTGGAGTTATCAGATTTCTCAGTTGTCCCTCAGTGCTTGAGGAGACAGATGCTAAGTCTCGCTATGCAGCATTTCTGACACAAGCCTACAGAGGCTCTATGTGGAGGGATAAAGGAGGAATCTGTTTCTCAGTAGCATGTCATTCAGTAGCTTGGTCCTTGCTTACATGTCACTGTTATAGCACTACTTCTCCCTGCTGACCTCACATTCTGAAGGGTGACATGCTGGCTGGCAGATCTATTGAGCTAACCCAGCTGCTTCTGGATTGTAAATAAAGCAGGAAGATGAATAGCAATTAGGTCGTTTGCCTACCTCTCTCAAAAGACCTTTCTGTTAGAATTTTAAAAAACCCACCCTCTTGAAGGCTGCACATTCTTTCTTGTACAATGATGTAGTCAAGTGAAGTAGGGCCTAGTTCAGATGGTTTTGTTCCTAGGTCCAGCAGTGAAAATTGTTAAGCAGCTTGCCTGAGAATAAGATTTTGATACCTGCTTTGATGTGTTGGGATAATTATAGAATCATAGAATGTATTGGGTTGGGAGGGACCTCCAAAGGGCATCTAGTCCAACCTCCCTGCAACAAGCAGCAGCAGCTCTAACCAGAACAGATTGCCCAGAACCCCATCCAGCCTGACCTTGAACGGCTCTAGGGATGGGACCTCTACCACCTCTCCAGGCAATCTGTTCCAGGCATCCACCACCCTCAGATTCAAGAACTTTTTCCTCCTGTCCTGCCTCGATCTTCACTTTTCCAGCTTCATACCGTGACCTCTCATCATATTGTTCCCTGCTTTTGTGAACAGTCTTTCCCAGCCTTCTTGGAGGCCCCTTTCAAGGATTGGAAGATCACTGTAAGCTCCTCCTGGAGTCTTCTCTTCAGGCTGAACAACCCCAACTGTCTCAGCCTGTCTTCATAAGAGAGGGGCTCCAACCCTCTCAGCAATTTTGTTCATAATGTCTGTTTGCTCTCTGGTAGCCCCATCTGATGCACTCCCTTCCTCTTTGTTTTCCTTCCTGCACACTATTGGTAGGTGCCTCAATCATGTGTCAATGACAAGCCACCAACAATGAATCCTGAAATTAAGCTCTTAGTGAGCAATCTGGAAAATAGCAGCCTTCAAACTGTACTTTCCTCACATGCAAAAGGTAGAGAGGTTTGCTATTCTTGCAGCAAACGTGTCTCCAGCTGAGCCAAGGGCAAAGAACAGACTATGTGGCATGGATTCTGGGAACCTAAGTTGATTATATGTATTTTATTTTAAAAAAAAAACTCTTGTTTTTTATAATCTGCCACATGTATAATAACACGGGGCTGATTTTCCTTTTTAATATCGGATTTCTGTCTTGACTGCATTCCTTTAACCTTTCCTCAGAGATTTTATTTCCTAAACCTTTGATGGATTTTGCTGCCCTCCTGCTGATGTTTTTCTTTTATTGAAGGAGAATAAAATAATAATTGTAATAATAAACTCCACTGTTTTGCTGGAGGCAATTCACTGGTTGAGGTTTTTATGTGAACCCAGCCCTCTTAATCTGAGCAAACAAGATTCTCCTCCTAATCTCTAATCTTCAACTACTTTAGCTATTAATCTTGAGAAGCATTTTTCCCTCTCCATCTGAGATTAACCTGAGAATGGTTACCTATGTTTACAGACCCCTTACTTTGTCTTGCTTTCCTGTGAGGTTTGGAGAATCAGAGAGTAGAGTGGTGGGTTCTGGACCTTTCATCTTGGTGCTTTCAGCTTCTGGGCTTTTGGATATACTCTTCATCTGCCTGGTCTGATGGCTATTTGTTCAGCAGGAAAAACATGGATATCATCATGGCTTGGTGGCTTCTACCCAGTAGCAGACAAGAGTATCTGAATGCTTGGGGTTGTATTTTTTCAGTGAAATAAAGAGAAAGCCTTATTTTGGCCTCACAAAAGAAGAGTGTTATTAAAAAAGCCATGTGAAACAAAGGAACCCTCAAAATCATGGGCTTTCTTCAGTCCTCTTTTAGACAACAGCTTTCTTCCTCTACATTTGTTTGTAGTGTGAAGTTTACTACTCAGTGTGTGGGGCTGGTAATATACTGACTGCATGTTGCTGCTTAGAAGCTCTGAGTGCTCTTTACTGATTTTGGTTTTGGGGCTCTGCTTGTGAAGCTGGCCTGATGTCTTGAGATTTCCACTGCAGCTTGGGGCTGCTCCTGGTCATATATACTAGTCATTTCTAGTCTTCTGGTCATATATATTCCTAATTTTTAGTCTCCTGGTTATATATACTACTCCCGGCTTGGTATTTCTGAGGGTATTGGCTGGGCTGCCCACTGCTAATTAATTTACAGGCATTTGTGTGCTGAGCTGCATTCTCTGGATTGTTATCACAGAGCTGTATTCCTGTTACCATAGATCCAGAAGGATTTGTTTTAGCACGAATTCTCCCTAGCAAATTCCTGCCCTCTGCCTATCCCTGCCTTTTCCTCAGTGTGTTTTGGAGCCGTTTCTCAACATACTCTTATTTTCCTAAATGTGGCCTCAGAGCTGCTCTTGAGAGTGACCTTGCTTGCTCTACAGGGGAGCAGTTTCGTGCACAGACTGACAGTGCATCTTCCTGAGAACATCCTAGGTGTCAATATGCTTGCAAACAGCTTTTGTGAAGGCCATGAGCAGTTGTGAAGGTGGTGAGGCTGTGGTGTGATCATGGCTGTTGCGGAGGCTGCTGAACACCACAGAATGTCTGAAGAGGGATGTCATGTCCCAATCATTAGAGAATGGGAGTGCCTTGGGTTCATGAATTCACTTGGGGTCAAATTAAGGTGTCTTACTTCATAGGTCCAGATGAAAGTCAAAGTTTACTAAAGTGATTGGATTCCACACCAGAAGGCACAGAAATCACTAAAGTTACTAAATGCTCAACTCAGAGAGCAGAGGAGATTAAAAGGAAAAAGGGAGAGAAGATAGTTAAGGGGTCAGATCACAGCTCAGGAGTGCAGCCTCTGACTCTCCGCTCCGCTGACTAGCTCCTCAGCTCTGTAGGTCTCTGGAGAAACTCTTCAGCTTCTCTGACCATCGTCTCAGGCAGTTTCTTGACAGGGAGTGTGGTGATGATGACAGCCGATCGGTCCCTCTTTTGTAGTTTTTTGGAGTCTCCAGCAGTCCTTGTGTCAGTCTCTCATTCTGGCTGCAGGCTGGGGAGGGCTGATGGTCAGCCCCCCAGCACTGTTTGAATCTCTGCCTTTATACTTGCTACCACCACTTTTTTTCTTAAGTGAACCCTTGAAGGAGGAAAATTTCTCATGTTCTTAGGCTGTGCAGATTCCATTCTCACACAGAGCATCACCAGGGTTCCTCATACCCAGTTCATGGGTTGTCTTCCATTTGCTTACAATTGTTTGAGACATCTCACTTGTTGTTTATCAAAGTCTGAGAAGGGATGCACTGTATTTCTGTAGTGCTGTTGCACCCACTATCCGTAAATATTGCTTGGCTTGTTTCCAGCCCGCATTTCCTCCTGTGCTGAGATTTATCCAATAATTTCTAATTTTACTTTCCTTGATTGTTAATTCACCTGTAACAGAAGTTTTTAGCTGCTAAATGTAGAAGTTAGTGCATCTGCTCTGAAAGGCTTATGGGGAATTTCTGTTACTGTATGCTGCCAGGATAGAACAGGGGATTCCTTGCTTTGTGCTAGGCACAGAGGAAAATCAAGGAGAAATGGGGAACTTGGGAAGAGGAGCCCTGGCTTTGGCATCACATGTAACAGGGGAAATGGAAGATATTATGAAAGGTCGGCATGTTTCTTTATGATAGGCATAGGTCAAGGCTTTAAACTCATGACTGTTCTGGTTTAAGCAACTTGACTTAGAAACACTGGGTGAAGTAAGAGTGCAGCAGCGTGGAGGAAGAAGCTTTTGTTCACTGTAAACACCTGAGGGCCTTCGTGGTAAAACAGAAATGCAGAACCTACCTCCTGTAACACTGTGGAGCTCTATAGCATTGCGTGAAGGTGATTTGTAGCACCTTCTCAGAAGGTGACTCTCCGGAGTCACAAGTCTTGATATCTTTAGAAAACTCTTGCTTGAGTTACTGTTTTGTCCTTCGTGATTTTTCACTGTTAAATACATGGTGATCAAATAGGGTCTTTCTTAAAGGATGCTGGTAATTTGGATTTAGTGAATAACAATGGGGAATGATGGTGGAATTGATTTTAGTTTGAGCAAGAAAGTTTTGTCTCATGGTCATCTTCCTGTGGGTGAACAGATTGTCACATCTTGTTTTCTTCAGTTCTGATGCTGTGGCTTTTCTCCTTTTTGATGATCTGGAACTTAATTTTTTTGTTGAGGTGTCTTATATAATCTTGTATAAATGTCAGAAGGGTAGGCAAAGATTGGAGAGGAATATGGGACGCCCTCTATAAGTTGTTTTGTACTCTGTTATGTGGGAAGTCGAATGCCAACCAAAGGCATAGAAGATGCTTCGTTTTCTTTTACCTCCTATGCAATGGATCCCTTGCAGCTTAAAGGTCTCCAAATCCAGCAGGGTACTGGAACATAGCATGGAGGCATTGCCCATACTGGGACAGCTGCATGGTGTAAATTGAGCTTTTTAGCACACAAAGGATGTACAAGGTACAGTGCCCATAGATGTATGGAATATAAAATCATCAAGGTTGGAAGAGACCTTCACTATCCTGCCCACTAAACCCTGTTTTTAGGTACCACATCTGCACATTTTTTGAACCCCTCTAGGGACGGTGACTTCATCCCCTCCCGGGGCAGCCTGTTCCAACCCCTGGAACCCTCCCCTGGCACAACTTGATGCCATTTCCTCATCCTATTGCTAGTGACTTGGGAGAAGAGACCAACCCCCTCCTCCCTACAACCTCCCATTCGAGTAGCTGTAAAGATACATAAGGTCTCCTCTCAACCTTCTTTTATCCAGACTAAACAGCCCCACTTCCCTCAGCTGCTCCTCACCAGCCCTGTCCTCCAGGCCATTCACTAGCCTGGTTGTTCTTCTAAACTGGTTTGAGTTAAACCCAACTAATTTCCTGTTAGCATTGCTCTGTTTTAGAACTGACTAGGTTTCCTAGTTCTAAAGGCTATTTATGAAGAAAAGGGGGACTGTGATGGGACTGATTTTAGTTGTTGCATTCTGCTACCATATAGAGTCTCATGAAAGAGGCACAGATATCTGTACATGGGTATCTTGAAAGATCCTCTGATGGTGAAGAAACGTTAGCAATAATAGAACAGAGATATGACCCAAAATGCTGATTCATCAGTCTTGCACTGGACACATCCAAATTACCTCATCTGTCTCTTCTTTCACTTTGCATAATTGTTTTGCCATAAGAAAAAAATAAATGAAAAATCAAAGCATATTTATTCAGTTTTAACTTTGAGATTTTTAAAGGGCTGTGTGGCAAGATGAATGAGAAGAATGAGATGAAGTCAGCTTTCCCGTATGTCTGTTCCCTCTGACTCAGTGGCTGACCTCATGAAACAGGTGTCATTAGCTTAATCTTGTGATGACTGCAGCCAAACTGAGGTTTAGGGGGACTCGGAGAAAGGTTTTGTCAGTTACTTCTACCAAGGTTAAGCATTTGGATCAGTGCATTCACAGAATCATAAAATCAGAGAATCATCAAGGTTGGAAAAGACCTTCAAGATCATGGAGTCCAACCAGCTGCCCTACAATCCCAAAGCACCGACCCATCTCCTGACACACCACGTCTGCCTGTTTGTTGAACCCCTCCAGGGACAGTGCCTCCACCCTCTCCTTTCGCAGCTTGTTCCACGGCCTCCCCGCTCTTTCTGAGAAGAAGTTTGTTCTGCTTTATAAGCTGATAGAATCTGTAAGTTTAATTTGGTATTTTCTGCAGAAAAGGTTGGATTTGAAAAGTTAGAAATGAAAAGTTATTTCCCTCTCCTGCTCCACCACCTCTTTCCCCCCTGGTGACCTCTGCTTTCTTCTCTCTCCATCTTGATGTGTCTGTTTGACGCAGCTTTGCCACTGAGATAAAATGTTTATCACTTTGGAAGAAAATGTGCGGTGGGAGAACTGCCATGGTTCACTAATTGATCCTTGTTCACCCAAAGAGACTGTCAGAATTTATGAAGATTGAGACATGCCCTGCAGGTGTCTGTAGACACCAAGATTTCTGAAGATAGATGACCACAACGAAGCAGGAACTGTCTACAGTGGATGTTCTGGACATTTTATCTCAGTTCATTGTGGCAGTGTGACCACACTCACTCTGGCTGTGTCTGTATCTTCTGATGTGTGTGTGGGGGCATGAATTAAAATGCTTTGTGGCCGTTTTTCCCCAAATGGAGTCAGCTGTTTCACTGCTCGCAGATCCATCAGTGAGTTTGTTAAACCCTCCCTCTGTGTCTGGCACTTCAGCTGAAGGACAGTCGAGGTCTCTAATCCATGACATTAATAATTCCCAGATGGGAAGAATGGGGTCCAAGGCTGACCTACTGCGTAACGGCAGCCCAAGCTGGGAAGCATGGGGATCCAGAGAAGGACCCAGCACAAAGTTTTTCCCTGGCTTTATTTAGGGGCACACAGAGATGAGAAGAAATCTCAGGGGATTTCTACAGCCTCTTCCCCACACACTATTCTAAATTGTTTTGGAGTCCTTTCAGTAATGTGTATTAGAGCACTTCTGAAGATGTTAAGTATAGATCCCAGATCTATACTTTCGGGGTGTATATGTGTACATATATACAAATACAAGTCTCCTGCATGGGTGTGCCAGGGAGGGAAGTGTTAGGCCTGGGAGGGTAGGAGAAGGAGCACTTCCACAGCTTGAAAACTATAAAGATGCTTGGCTGTTCCTGCCTCCAGCTAGGAGTGGAGATAGCTCTCAACAACAGGGACTTGCAGGGCATTCCTAGTGCCACCTTCACCCGGAAGCGAGGCATTACAAACTCTTGCTCTTCCAGATCATGATGTCCAAGTGACAACCATCCTTGAAGACCAGTTCTGAAAGTCTTACTTGCATTTGTTTTCTCCCCTGCCTTGTTTGAGCTGGCAGGCAAGCACAGGTAGCTTGTCTTCATGACAGTGTGGGACCAAACAGATTGTAGCAGGAGCAAGTGTGTTTAGCAGTGATTAGCTTTCCTGAAGACCTTTTTCTTCATCTGCTGAGGATTTTAATTTCTCCTCTTGTCGCTTTACTACTTATTGATTTAAAGCAGAAAAAGGAAAAAGGAGCTAAAGCCATGTTTGGTAATAGAATATTGATGAGAAAGCAGGGGAAAAAGAGAAAGAGGTGGTGGAAGTCTTTGTTCCCAATTGACAACAGATGAAGAATACGGGGGAAGAAATGTAGATGTGGATAGGAAGGAAGGAGGGGCAAGAGAAGAAAGAGTTATTTAAAATCACAGCTAGTAAATCACTCTTCCCATCTGCATGGCTGCAGCAAGATCAATTTTCAATTTCAGTTTCTTTGCCTTTTGTGTTCTGAGACACCTGTGTGTTGCTGGAGACAGGGCACCTGGCATCAACTGTTTATTTAAAACAAATTATTGGTAGGGTTGGGCTTTTTCAGTTGAACTGCTTCCTTCCGATTTAACATGCTGTAAGGAGAACCATGAGACCCTGCTCTTCTCAAGAGCGGCACTTACATCAGCTTATGCCGTACCCACAACTGTGGTTCTGTTTCTTGTCTCAGTGAGGTGTGAGGAGCGAAGAATCAAGCTGGCCTATGTTTCACAGATCCATTTAGTGTCACAGGAGGGGTTGAGGGTGAGAGTAAAGGCACCAGACACAGCTGAATGGCAAATGGCTTGATTTTAAGCAACCATGCAGTGTCTGTGCTTTGTATCTCTGTGGGATCTTGGACTAAGAATAGACTAGCTCTTTCATCTGTTTGAACATGGATTTTTTTGTATCCTTTTCAACATGGATGATGACACACATGGACCAAAGGCTCCACTGTGTAAATCAGCATTGTTCATTTCATCATGTGCATAAAGATGGGGCTCAGAAGGATTCAATCATTGCTTGACATAGAGGCTGTTGTCTTGGCTGCTTCAAGTCAGTGAGTAATTTGAAAAGCAAGAAATATTTCTGTCACACCTCAATCAATTTGTACAGAAACTTATCTATCAAAGAAAAAGTTTGTGCTGAAATTGGGAGAATTAGACTACGTGCCCTTCTGACTATTGAAATGTGTTTGTTTTGTGGAGTTTTGGGGTAAGTTTGTTGTTGTTCATTTTTAAACTGACACAAACATGAAAGCCTGTGGGAAAAACATTGGGGAAATTGCAGTTTGCTCAAGGCAGTGTGGAGGGAGAGGTGGATTTGAAGGAGGCTGAGTTTACAGCACAAAATGATATATTCTAACATTGCATTCTTTTCAGCACCTTTAATGACGGCTGTACTTGAAACTGAATTGGGGAGGGGGATGTTGGAATAGAATGACTGAATACTTGTAGGTCAATATTCAGATTTTCAGGTACAGAGTGGACAAGTGGTTCCTCCTAATAGCCATAGTTGCCAGCACAAGTAACTTCTTCTAAGTTATTCAGCTGTCTTTGGCACACAGAGCTGCAATAATTTTTCAGGGGCAGTTTGGCAAATGGGTTAATTTCAGATGTGAAAGGCAGTTCTGTACCCTGAAAAGATACTGCTGTGTGTGTTTCTTTGTATTTCAGTTGGTGTGTTCTTTGGAGTACCAACTATCAGTGCATTTTGCTTGTGTGGTACCTGGCTTACATCTGCATGCCTTGGTAATGCCAAATGTGGAAGGACATGGACACAGTGACGTACATGTGTGTCAGCTGTCTGGGTTGAGCACCTCCAAGCAAAGTGCTCAGGGTTTGTCTCATACTGGGATAAAGACTTTGGGAGGGGAAAGACCTGAGCTGACAGGATCCTGTCTTTTATCAAGATGTTCCTTTAAGGATGTGAAGCACTTAACCGAGAAATTTAGTGCATAGTTGGTCTGGTGTTCCCATGTCTCATCTTTGCTGTCAGCATAGTGCTGGCTAAGAGTCTCGCTCTTCCTCTCACCTCTTTTTTGTGTCTTTTTCCCTCCTTGCTGAGCTTACTCATTCTCTTGGTCTTACTTTAAGAAAGTAGTGGCTTGTGGACAACATCAGCTCCTCAGAGCTTTGCAACACCAGTGCTAGCTCAGGTTTGGCAGGCAGAAGATTGGGCTTCTATGCTATGGCCTTGGAATGGCTGACTGCAGTGGGTATGAAAGATTTCTTCTCTCTCGCTGGCCAGTTGCCTCCTTCCTGTGCTCTCTGCTAACCTACTAAGGTGAGAGCCAAGGCTGGTCCTTGCTGCTGGAGTCTCTGGAGAGCAGCACTGAGGTGGAACCACCACATCTGAGCTGGGAGGAAAATGAAGTGAGGAGCAGACCGGCAGCCTGCAAAGCAGACTCTACTGCCCATGACTGCTGCCTGCAAAGTAAATAAAGGAGAAAAACAAGGGAAATTGCTTTACAAGGGAGCAGGGAAGGGAAAGGACAGGTGGAGAAAATTAAGAAAGATCGGAGGACATGAAATTGGGAGAGGGTGGGAGAATGAAGAAAAGGAGAATGAAAGGAAGCATCAGTTCTTTTCTGTGAGACAAGAAACACATTTTCAAGAGGTCTTGCAGTAGTTATCAGGGCAAGTTTGTTGTTGTCCCACTAGTAGCCATTTTCCCCTCTCCAAAACACCCATTCAATCCTGCATACCTGGGATAAATCTGCACTAGCAGCCACCTGAGATCTCAGACCAGCATGGCCTCCTACTGTAGAAAAGAGAATGATGATAAGAAGATCCAGTTATGAGAGTCAATGGTGGGAGCTCTGATTTGACTAATAGGAAAAGGATGGCAATTTCATGTCATCATGGGCCAGCCTTTTTGTGATGGGCATTTTCGAGGATGGGTCAAGGAGTTTTGTCTTAGCTCAGATCCTGCCTTTAGTCCTTGTATTATCCCCAACTGCTCTACGGATGTGGCATATACAGTTCTTAGAGCTAAAAGACTGATCAGCTAAAAGCATTTCCATCTTGTACATCTAGTAGCACAAACAAAGGTGGTGAATGCACATGGATGAGTGACGATGTGTCGTGGCCCCCATAAATTTGCTCTTGACTATCCTGTGTTACTTGACTAACTGTATTTCTATGCAAGTGGCTCAGCTGGATGCATTTAACCTTTATGCTCCTTTTTTTAGATGAACAGCTACTTATGTTCTGATTCTCACTTCCCTGCTGCTGCACTTGAGAGGATGGATTATCATATCTTAAGCTGTTGGCTGATGAATTCTGCTTCGTTATAAAACAGTCAAACACAAATTGGAGTACAAGTCCATACCTGCGGTGTCATTTCTACAAGTTAAATCCCATAGAAATCACTGCATTCATTCAAAATGTTGGTTGGGGTGCAGGAAATGTGAGGTGTCTCAAGAGAACGGATGGTCTTTGTAGATAACTCATTAAGGATGACTTCAGCACTCTTGAACTTTGTTCCTACTATCTCCACAGACTTGCTGTCAGATCTCAGAGCAGAGATAGTCACTGAGTCTGGATATTTAGCTTGGTTTGATCTTTGGCTCCTGCGGGGTTTAATTCTTCCTTTTTATTTGTTGAGAGTGCTGTAAGACTTGAGTTACAGCAGTCTGAAATTGGACAACTCTAAGGCCTCCTAAACAAATATTGCACAGGAACATTTGAATGTCCTTATTTCCTGTTTGTTTCAGTGAAAGGAGGGACTTGCAGAATTCTAGCACACATCTTAGCTAAATGAATTGTATTTTCTGTTTTAAGAAGATTAGGTTGGGGTGGACATAGCTGTTTACTCTTATGACTGGGTGTGTTGTTCAGTCTGAGAAAAAAGCTGGACACATCTCATGGAGGGGAGATGAATCTTTACTCTCACCATGTGACAGTGAGGCTGTAAACATATCACCAGAGAGTCAAAAAGGCATATATATATATATACCTAATGCTAATGGCATCTTGGCCTGTATCATGAGTGGTGTGGCCAGCAGGGAGAGGGAGGTTATCCTCCCCCTGTATTCGGCACTGCTTAGACCGCACCTGGAGTATTGTGTTCAGTTCTGGGTCCCTCAGTTTAGGAAGGATGTCGAGGTGCTGGAATGAGTCCAGAGAAGAGCAACTGGAATGGTAAAGGGCCTGGAAGGTCAGCCCTATGAGGAGAGGCTGATGGAGCTGGGTCTGTTTAGCCTGGAGAAGAGGAGGCTCAGGGGTGACCTTATCACTGTCTGTAACTACCTAAAAGGTGGTTATAGTCAAGCGGGGGTTGGTCTTTTCTCCCTGGACTCTGGAGAAAGGACAGGGGGTCATAGTTTTAAGCTCCATCGGGGGAGGTTTAGACTTGACATTAAGAAA